>VZTG01003987.1:380643-489221 GCA_013397845.1 Melanocharis versteri
TTTTTTTTTTTGCCTCTCCTCCAGGCAGGAGAGCTCTTGTAAATAGAACAATTGGCTCTTTGCTAACCATTTGATGGGAGACTTTGGTTTTTCAGGATTCCTTTCCTCTCCCAGTTGCTGCCAGTCCATTATGCTCCTTGCAGCACCAAACCCACTGCTGCTCACATCCTGATGCACTTATGAGCACCGGAGACAACAGAATTACTTGCTGCAATCAAGTTGGCCTTTCTGGTGAACAGACCCCCTTTAGAGGTGTGTGATCTGCTGAGAGAGGCAGTGAGAGTTCTGTGCTGAATTTGGCCAAAGCGGTCAATTATCTAAAACGTGGGGTGCAGTTTCTCCTCCTGGGTGGTGAACACCACCTTTACTCATGCAAATCCTTAGGAAGCTGATCTTTCAGGAGACAGCAGAGAGGATGGGGGAAAGGTCTGTAAGCAGGAGACACCCAGGCCTGGGAGGATGTTCAAGAAAGGACCCCACTGCCCTGCAGCACAACTGCCCTGTTTCTTTCCTACAATCCCCTCCCTGCTATCAGAGTTTCTCTCTTAAATGGGAAGTGGGGCCGTGGCCACTGTGCAACACAGATCTGTGTTTCAGCGCAGTGAGGAGGGTTAGAGTTCTGCAGGGTCAGGTGACAGGAATTTTGAGGATGGCTGTGACACCTCTGTTCACTGAGGGAAGTGCCAAGAGCTCCTCGCTGAATATGAGCAGTGACAAGAACTCTCTGGGCAGAGGATCTGCTGCTGCCTGCACAGCTCCCTTCCCATTTTACTCGATTAACTTGCTTGTTCTCACAGCCTCTGCAGTTTCTTTTTACCTCCTAAACCTCCCCATGAGCAAGTACACAAAGCCAGTATATTCAGATGTGTCCACATTTGAAGTGTCTTGTAAAGCTGCAGCAAAAACTCCTGCTGGGAAATCAGCTTGCTGTGCCCAGATATTCTGGTTGATACATAAATATGATAAACTCCACATAAATATAAGTAAGAGCTCCTCCCAGAGCACAAGAACAAAACCAGTGTCACCACGAGAAAGTCGCCCTCCAAAGACAGCTCAATCTCAGACCTGATTTAGCAAGCAAAGTTTCTGATTACACTCAGCCCCTGCTTTTCCAGTTCTCTTCACAAGTGAGTGAGGGGAAAAGCTACTTTTGTAAGTGATAACTGAATGTTGCAGCACACACATGGGGCAGTAGTCTGTGCCTAGAAAAAGCAGCAAAGAAATCTTTCTTAAAATGCTTACAAAACTATTAAAAGAGGCGTGGAGAAGAAAGTGAAGTGAAAACAGGAGTTCACCCAATTTCTGCCTTTTAAACCACTGTCCCTCCTCCTTAGCCTATTGTCTCCTGGGTTTTAAATATCTTCTAAGCTATATTTTCAAAGGGGAAGCTCTGTGTAGCAGTGATCAGACAAGTTGGTTGAAAATAGATTCATCAGGCTTCAAAGGATTATTGTCTGCAAAGAGACAGTACAAACATAACTATTTTGCAGTACAGCTACGACATTATTAACCTACTGCGCAAGGATTTTATTGCCAGATTGGTTCATTTATCAAAAATAAGGGAAATTCAAAGCACCATAAGGAAGGTAACATTTCAGCAGGCTTGGCTTTCACTTAACGTCATTAATCTCTCGATTTACACAGGAGGCAAAAGTCTTCATTTAGTGGTGTCTCACAGCTCCACGTAAGAGCCCTGATTCAGTGTCTGAGCCTCAGTACATCAATACTGCACTTGGCAGAGAGGAAATATTAGTATTTCTGCTATGAAATTTTTTTCTTCCTCGCAGGGTCCCTTCCTTAGCTAAGTGCTGGGAGGAGGATGACAGTTGCTGTATGTGAGAAGTGTCTATGTGCACAAATACAGCTAGAACTGCAGAGAGGAAAAAGATACTCAAATACTGCAATATTTGTGTCATTAAAAGAATGAAAACTTTTAATATCTGAGAATTTGTGTCTTCGTATCATGGCATCACAAGTAAAAGCAAAGAGTGTGCTGAGGGAGGAAACATTGAACAATGACTGGATTTTTTTTTTTTGTAAAGAAACTGATGGCAAACATCTCAATAATTCATGAAGAAGCAATTGATTTTTTTGGCTGGAAGGACTGGCTCCTTTCGACTTGTCCTCTCCAGAGGAAAAGCTCATTAACACAGAGGTGTGGGGGGCAGGGGGTGTGTGCACGTGTGCACATGGAGGTTCTCCATGCGTGTACATGTCTGTGCACACGCTGTTTATGTGCATATTTTTATCTAACTCTTAGACATCTCACACAAATCAGATAATATGTTTTTTTCTCCACACAGACTAGAGACACAAATGCACCAAGACAGTGAAAATAACCTTATGGATTTTCATTACGGAATTCAGGCTTTCCTATTCCCAAAGACTCTCATGAAGACCCTAAATTATAGCCTTTTAATTGACCCACCTCCAAAGCATGCAGAGTGCTGAGATCCCAAGATGCATACAGTATTTTTGCAATATATTATGGGTCAAATTCATTTCAGGTACAACCCCTCTGCAGTGACTAGTTATATCTTTTGAGAATGTTAGCCCCCAGAGTATAGTGACAGCAATTACCCCTATTTTCCTGCAGGAAACATTACAATATATTTGAACACTACTGAAAGCCCAGGAAAATGTGCTTATAGTCATGGCTCCCTCAGAAGCCTAATAATGGAAATTATAATGTCTCCAGTTCAGCCTACTGGGTTTTGACCCCAATGGTCAAGACATCAGAGAAAGCCTTTTTTATTTTTTTTTTCCTCTTAACCCTCTGGGTTTATCATTGTTTTAAAGATTTTCCAAGAGCTTTTTCGAGCAGGAAATGTAGCATGCAGCACCAATACTTCGTGATTGGCTTTACTCAATCCCACACAGGGACGTTGAACCAAAGCTGTGGCTTATCCTCATGCCTGGATAGCGCCAGTTCATGCCCTTGCACATCACGTACAGCAGATGTTGCAAGAGCCTGGTAGAAAAGTGGAGAGACACAGAATATTCCCTAGCCTCAGGCTGCAAGGACACGCTCAGCACCGTGTGCAGGGTGGAGGGGATTATTCTCGCTGAAGAACACACAAACCACCCCCTGCAGCCTGAGCTTCAGCTGTAGCTCCTACAGGGAGAAGATACCCCAGCACCCCGCGATCCATTAACTCTGTGAAACCAAAGAATTCTCTCTCTCCTCTGCCACTCACCACTTCACAGTTTCCTCCCCAGCTTCCAATCTCCCTCCTTGCTCCCTTTCTCCTCCTCTTCCCGCTTCACCCTGGCACACAGCAGACCCTCTGTGATGAGATCCCTGCAGTGAGTGGGGTGATGCTGCACGGTCCGGGTTTCCCTGGATGTCCCTGCAAACAGGACTGTGCTGCACCCACCCACCCCACAAACAAAGGGCTGGCAGCAGCCCCCAGTGCAGGGGCACTGGGCTGCCCAGGGCTTCTCCCCTCCAGAGCTCCAAGGATGCCTCAGTTCCCAGCTCAGCCTCCACCCACAATGAATTCGTTTTTACTGGGATATATTCCCTGTACTGGGAAGCTGGCACAGCTATTGCTATACAGAATATTCCACAAACCCAAGGGGAAGCTGTGGGTTATTTCTGCTCTCTCCCATGCATGGCTGTACCACAGCAAAGCAAAGGGAGCTTTACTCTAATGTAAACCCTTCTGGGTGTACACCATTGTCTAAATTACTTATTTTTAAACAATATCAGGGAGCAAGCAACACCACTGCCTTTGAAAGTTTGAAGTCTAGCAGCATCTCTTAAAACTCAGAAGATGGGGAATTATTTTGGATTTTGCCGACTCTGAATTGCAAACCCAAATGATTAACCTCTCTGCTGGGCTCCCTGTTTCCAGGGGAAACAGCAGAAAGGACGATTTCTATGCTTAAATCTCTAAATCAGATTGCACAGAGTAGTGCTGGCAGGTGATAGCTGAGCAGAGGATACATCCTTTTGTCATCAAAACCTTACAAATTATTTATTTGATCAGGAAGGAAAGCTGCAAAAGGCATCATATATTGATAGTTACTATTTCAGGGCAGGCTGCCATCCTTTCCAGTTGCTGTGAGGATAAAGGAACAACTCTTAAAATACACTCAACTCTCCATACATTATATTTTTGGAGTGGATGAACATTGAACTTACAGCTCAGACCACAAAGCTACTACATCTCTCTGTAATGGATTTGTGCAGCATATGATCCTGTCAGCTCAGCCCCAGAAACCCTGGGCTTGTTTTTTGGCTTTGCCACTGATCTTTTGTGTGAGTTTGGGCTAATCACTTTATCCCGTTGTGCCTCCCTGCTCTCCTTTCCCTGCTGTTGCCCATCTTTGGCTACTTACGTACAGTGAGGATGTCTGAGAACAGGGATTGGTTTCTGCTGTGTATAGAAAGTGTTATTTAGCATCCTGACTTTTGCTAAAGCTACTTCACAATTAAATAAGAACAACATGCCTATCCATATATCTGTTTGTGTACCACCACTCAATCCCAGCTGGCACACTGTGCATTTTGGGATCCATCTCCTCACAGGAACAGTTCACTGATACTGAACAGTTTTCATGAGCTGACGTAGGAAGAGTAATTTGAGCCTGCCCTGGCTCCCCATTTGTCTCCAACACGCATCCAAAGTAGCACTTCTAATCCTGACTAGCATAATTGAAATTCTCACAAAAATGGCTCATTTACCTGTGATTTTTATGAGGATTTTATCATGCTAGTTTTCAGTGGAGGTTGATTTCCGGTTTGCATATGGCACTAGGAAAACCAGAACATTCATAAACTACAAAGTGAACCCTTTACTCGCCATACAAGACTCCAAATACAGAGAAACCAGTACTGCTGTATTTAAAAATCCCATTTCTTATTCAATCCCATTATTCTGGAGGGAAGTAGTGTTGGAGCACCTTGGGTTGTCACACTCCCAGCCTGACAGAAACAAAGTCCCAAGGAGACAAAAAAGATTCCAGATCTGGAACAAACTCATTCCAAAGGCAAATGGAAGTCTTCCAAAGAATAATACCAACAATGTCTTCCTATAAACAGACACTGAGCCAAGTATCTCTCT
The DNA here is from genome assembly GCA_013397845.1 of Melanocharis versteri. NCBI lineage: Eukaryota > Metazoa > Chordata > Aves > Passeriformes > Melanocharitidae > Melanocharis > Melanocharis versteri. Next base: position 385,713 of record VZTG01003987.1, read on the forward strand.
CACAGTGGCCAACACAAGCTGTGTGAAAGGAGAAAATAGGAACATGGAAAGTGTACCCGACTGTACTCTCCCAGCTTCCAGCAATGAAAGTTTCAGGGCTCTCCAAGCCCAGAGATTCTATCTGAGCCCTCATATTTAATAGGCTTTGTCAGCTCTATCCTCCTTGAACTTGTCTCTCTTTGAACTCATCTACAGTTCCGACCTCCACAACATCCTGTTGCAATGGGTTCCACAATTTAATTACGCATTGTGTGAAAAACTACTTCCTTTGTTTGTGTTAAACCTGCTATCTGACCATTTAACAGGGAAATTTTTACTCCTTGTATTGGGAATTGTGAATATTCATTCCATACTCCCTTTGATAATCTCATAGTCTTGATCGTATCTTCTTTCACTCATCTTTCATCCTCAAGATTTCTAGTCTCTACAATCTCCTCTCATATATCCTTCCACAATCCTCTTCCCACCTCTAAACCCATCCCCAACCCCCAAAGATACCAACTTCCTTCACTTGTTTGTGTTCTTCTGATTAAGAAGCTTGGAAGTGAAAAAGCAGAAGCTGAAGGAATCACATTGATCAATGTTTTGTTCACACAACTCTTTGTATTACTTATTTTTTTGATTTGTTTCTGTAAGATTTCATTTTGTAAGAATCCAGAGAATAAAATGTTTTCTTCAAATGTGTTCCCTTCCCTCAAAACTGGTTCTAACTGCTAGAAATTACAAAAACCCAAACAAAACAACAAACCCAACCAAATATAATATTTCCAAAATTTCGTTATGGGCATTACAAAATCACCAGTTAACAGAAAATGCTGAGTGAAGGGTAAGTCCACAGAAGACAAGTTTTTGCAAAATGCAGTTCCATAGTCCCTGAAGCCCAGAGTTTATCAAGCAAGGTATTTATACATTTTGGTTACATTCCATTTCCCTCCTGTAATACAGTAAGTGGTGCTCCTTTATTTCCTTCGCTTTTTGAGCTGATATCACCTCACCTGGAGCAAATGGGGAAAAACATCCAGGTACTGGCTCTGAGCTGCAGGTCTTTGGCCTGCTCCAGAGCCTTGCAGGGAGATCCACAGCTGCCCCCTAATGTGCCACTCTGCTGCTTTCTCCAAACTCCAACTCCATTTTCCTTTTTTCCCCATGAAGACCACTGCGAGCATTTCCCTGCTGCAGATTTCAGAGCTTGCCAGGTGCAGTCACCTGGAGCTCCTTTTCCTGGATTGTGATAAATGAGAAACTTCACAGCATTTTCTACCTTTCAGACTTCAGGGACACCATTTGACTTGTCCAAAGCTTCACCTACTCTTTCCATGACTCGTAAAAGTCCCTCCTATTTTTGTTACTATATGTACAGTAGAGGCATATCAGTCAATGGCATCTCTCCAGGATTTTCTTTTGTCAACTGCAAGGGGCAAAGAAACCTTTGAATACTTTATAGCAACCTCTTGGTCTTCTGTCAAGAAATTCCCTGTCATCTATCAGAGGCTCCTGCTTCCTCCTTAAAAGTTTCTTCTTTTGGATGTGAAATATTTCTGACAGTGGGGGCTTTGGGGGATTCTCTATACAGAAAGTTCCTTTACCAGTCGTGCTTATACAACTTCAAAACTTCCCCCTAGTTCGTTCTGCAGTCTCAGCTGCCACTTTGCAGCCTTCAGGTTTCCTTACTAGACTTTTCATTCTCTTGCTTATTTCTATTGCCTTTCTTATGCTTAGTGTATCGATTAAACAGGAGCATGCACAAATAATTCCTCTTTGGCTGACAGCAGACCTTGCACAGCTTGACTCAAAAGACTAAGACTTACAAATGCCACATCTGGACAGCCACAAGATGGGGACAAAACCCACAGGACCCTCCCTGAATGGGCCATACATTTTTGCAGGCATTACACTAAAGTGTTAAGAATTCCTGTTACTCAAGAGTCTCTCTATTATGCATCTTTAAATACTGTATTTTTTCCCCAAATTTATAAATGTTCAACATAGCATTATGGCCTCTCTATTCAGGTAACACAACAATCCAAGTATCCTGCGCTCCAAAATAAATTCTTTGCATAATGCCAACACTCAGAAATTATTCTCTCTAATTTTCTCTCACAGCAGGCTTTAGTGTAATGTAACAAAGTCAGAAGGTGGCAGGGGAATCTGTGCACCAACAAAAAAACCACTCCCAAAAATCTCAGATAAAACTGAAACCGTAGCAAGGATTTTAATAATTGTAACATAAAATGTTTTCTGTCAACTGCTTTGCCATTGAAGTTCCATGTATTTCCTGCTGTCCATAAATTTTCCATTCCTCACAGGCCAGGGGTTTTGGCACAGGAAGAAAGTATTTGTACCTGGAGAAGCTGCAGCAAAGCTGGCCACAACCAGGAAAGCAGAGCAGACAGCTCGAAGCTGTGTGAATTGAAATCTGAAGCTTCTTTTCCAATGACAAGCAGCAAAACATAAACAACACTGCAAGTCACGACGCCTAGGGGCTGAGTCAAGTGTTGAGCTAAATAGGACAAACTTCCACAAACTTCTGTTTCAAACTCCTGGCAAACTCCACCAAAAAGCTTTGCACCCCTTTCTGCCCGCTAAGAGAGGTAAGAGTTGTCCCTACCAGTCTGAGAACCAAACCCTTATTACCTGAACTAGTGACTGAGGAAAATGTGAAAGGAGGATATTCTGCAGCCTGGGAAATGCAGTCACAAGGGACACAGGAGGCAGAAAATTTCAACCTAGAGGAGAAGGTAAGACTGAAATAATAGATTGGTGTTCTCTTGGCAGAGCTGAAGTGGCTGAAAACATGAACTTGATGAAGCAACCCAAACTACAGCAGAGAATAAGAAGCAGGAAGGAAAGAGGATGACTCCAAGGAGAAACAGCTCTTCCAGTTTCCAGCAGACCTTCGGAGAGGTGTTACCAGCTGAGAAGACAAAAGACTGATCAGAGCAGGAACCAACAGCTGGGAGAAAACGAACAGATCAGGAAAGAGTACGCGTGATTATTTTGCACACGGTTAATGGGGGAGAAGAGGTCCTTGAACTTGTGTGGGGTGAGGTCACCATGGGTGACGTGAGCTCTGCAAAGCAGCACCATTGTTCTCCCTCAAGTCTTCCCCTCTGGACGGTCAAAAGAAAATAACTGTTTTCACCATCTTCTCTTTTAATTTCAAGACACGGTGATTCGGCTCCAGCTGTTTCCACACCCTGCTTTACATCCACGGTCCATGTGACCTTTCCTCCCTCCCCCACCCCCTGCCATTTCCTCTCTGAGCTCTTCAGAACAGCTTATACCAAACAATATTCAGCCCTAATTCATTCTTGCTCCATTTGGTTACTTCTCTCAGCTACAAAACGCAAAATAGCTGCACTTCCCTAATGAGACAAACACAAAAACCTAATGAAAATGTTGGCACTGTTAAATTCTTCTGACGTGAAAGTCAACGCTGCCCCAGCCCCCTCTCCCTCATTTTCCATCTCTAGCATATATATTATTAACCACCTTTTTTATTTTGCTGCTTATGAAAGAATACATGGTCGATGTGATCTTGTGTCCGCGGGATTAGGAGTTAAGACATCCCCTATAAATCAGTGTAATCTTTGTAACAGGACGTTGTTGCATTGAGCATTCCTGTCTGTATGATGCATTTTCAATTACTCTACATGTTTTCTACTTAGTAAGCCAGCTTAATTCTTCGCTATGTCACAATATTAGAACATGTCCCAGGTTAGAAAAAAGGAGCAATCTTAGAGCCCTTGTAAGTTGTTTAGCCTCTGGCACTTATAAATCCAAAAACACAAGGGAAATCCCTTTTTCTTGCTTGTAATATGCCTTTAGATTTATTACTTAAAGAATCTGTTCACTTAATCCTCGGCTGAGGTCAGGGTTCATCTGCATTCTAATAAAGGTTTTAGTAAAAGTAAGACAAAACAAAAAAATGAAGGAGCTGTGTATGGCTGTATAAGCAAGCAATACTGCAGATAAAGTATATTCCCAAGTAAATTCTCCACCAGGAAAGAAAACGAAGCAGAAAAAAAAAAAGCAGGATGCTTTAAATTACTCTACACAAATCCAGACCATCTATCTTGGGCTGCTCTCTTCGACAGCTTGGCCAGGGTGGGCAGGCAAGGCAGAGGCTAAAGAGCTCTTTAGGGACCAAATTACTGTTTCAAAATGGGCCTGCTGCTCCAAGGATATGACAATATTATCTGAGAAATGTTACAGACATTGTGTGTCCTTCAGAGTTCTGCTAACACATCTCCTGTGATTGGAGGCATGTGTCACTACATTTAAAAAAAAAAAAAACCAAGAAAATATGTTCATTATAAATAGTCTCAAGGATATCTGGGCGTAGAATTAGGAAAATGACCAAAATATGGCTATGAAACTTATTAACATTTTATGTGGATGGTCACGTTTGGATTTCCAGAAAACTAAATGTACAGATGTTTTATGTTGTCTCTGTCTTTTCAGGGGGGCTTATTTAATTTATTGGGGTTTGTGGTGGAACGAAACAGTCCTACAAATTCCCTAAGAGGTGCATAGAGAAAGAAAGAAGAAAAATGATGCAGAAAAGTCATCATGGCCTGTATTCCTAAAAATTTGCATATGAATGAGCCTGTCTGTACATCTGTGTGTGTAAAAAAAATTATTTTTTCATTATATCAAATGAAAGAGCTCTGTTTGCTGAAGAAAGATCTCAGAAAAAAATCTATATATACCCTGGGTTCCAGCTGATTCCACGGAAATTCAGGCAAATCCAAAGCCACTGAAATCATGGTAATCTCAACTTCCTGCTTTAGAACAGCTCTCCCCAAAACCAGCCCTGTGCAGAGATCTCAGGTCAAACCCAGGGATTTGGTTGGCAGTGCCCTGAGCAGGGTTTGCTTCCAGGAACACAGGCAGACACTGCATCAGAGAACTACTCTAACACAAACAAGTACTCCACATCCAACAAATATTTTGTGCAAATACTACCAACACAAAATTCACCGGAAATTTGTTGTTTACCGTGAAGTCCTAATCCCTGCCCTGCAGATAAAAGCACCTGCACCTGGGTAGCATTTATAGGATTTCTCCTACTTCTCAACCCAGAGACAACACAGAACCTATGGCCTTCAGTGCTACAGATGTTTCATCACCGATGAAAATCCAATTGCAACCACCAGCACTGATTGTTGTGGTGTTGTTAGACAGAACACTGGAGGCACAAATTAAACACAAGCATTTTGCCCTTTTACCACACACATTACAGCATGGAGCATCCCTCATCCATATTATGTGACACAAAGCAGGGCTTCTGGAGTGGGAGAGGGGGAATAGAGTGTTGCTCCACTTTTCCTGGATCCTCCAGACTGCAGACCAAATTTTTAAGGAGAGGTGTGAACACAAAGCTGAGGCAACAAGAGAACTCCCTTTTTTTATTCACACCTGGCCTTGCCTTGCAGGTCCTGGGCCCTGGTCTGGAACTGTGAGGCTGCATCCAAACTGGAATTCTTCTGCATCAGTATTAGGACCCCAACATAGGAACGTGGAACTAAGGTAAAAGCTTCCAGGGAAAGGACTGCACTTAATCGTGTTTTCCCCAGCACAAGCCTGTTATCTACAGTAACAAACAAAATTTACATCCTTGAATTATACCAGGTGGAACAGTGATTTATTTATCAGGTTAGGAAAATTGTGAAGCTGTCAGAGGGCACCTACTGTGAATGTTTGCACAGAACCATGTTCATCCCTGTTTACAAACAGAAGATAACAGGATTCAGAGAGAAATTTCCATACCATAAGTATCTATTAAGACTGCTTGTTCTGCTGGTATATCACAAGTTCTTATTTCCATTTACTTCAGTCTGCAGAGAAAAAATTCAATTTAGGGGGAAAAAAAAAAATAAACCACTCTTCACGGGAGAAGATCTCAGCAATCAGATGCTGAGCTGAGAACACCATTCTCCTCACAGCAGCACTGAGCCCTCAGTTCAGCACATGCTGATTTTGCAAATGGCCTTTCCTTCCTTTCCAAAGGCCAGAAACAGAACCCATCCCCAAATTCAGGTCTGGGGTTTTTTTACACTTGTGGGTACTGAAGGACTGGTTTGTTTTTTTCTTGATCTGATCCATGACTAAGCCCATTTCTGTTCCTATACAGATTTACACCACCCCTGACCTCCCTATCCCTTCTGTTCACTGACACCACAAGACATGAGGAGCAAGCACATCTTTTTCTTGCTCCTGTGTGTGGTCCTCACTGGCACACACAGAGGTTGAGGCCGTTTTATTGTGCCTAAATCACCCCCGTGAACTGAGCTGTCTTTGTCAGCTGGCACTGGGCCTCTGCAGAGCTCTGTGAGTGCATGATGAGATGTTTTCAATAAAATAATTGATTAGTTGAGAAGTATGGGTTATATTAACACTTTGATATGATTACAAATTCAATTCCACAACTCTTCGATCAGGTAAATTCTTATCAGTAAGAACATTTCCACTGCATATGAGCAAACAGTTTTCTGAGGTATTTCTGATTTTCTGGACATAGTTTAAATTACAACTCTTCCTGGGAAGCAAATTATTCCTATTCTGGCCAGAGCTCATGCTCCAATCCTAAAAAGAGCTGGCTGCCTTCTCTTGGCTGTCTTTCCCCAACCTCTAAAGGCTTAACTCAAGCCACAAAAGTTAGTGTCTGGAAACCAAAGGCAATCACCCTTCTCCCGATTAAATCCCAAATTGCCATCTAAAGTTCCCCACATTCAGCTTTCCAATCCCCTTATTAGACTATTTTAAAAGCAAACCACAGTGGGGTTCCAACAAAGACCACGTCTCATTGTTATAGGCTTGACTGTCAGTAACTAAAGATGTCACACATGCAGAGTGTGCCCTGTGATGAGCAACCGTGTCAAAGGAGGTTCTCTGTTAAAACACTGATACTTTAAGAGTGGGATTTTCAAAAGCACTCAGCATTCACACAACTGTTCAATGGCAATGCTCCCCAGCTAGGGCAATATTGAACACTTTTGAAAATCCCATCCTACGTGTTTACACAGTCTTTTAATCATTTCTGTCCAGGCTGGCAGGCCCTGGGTGCCAGAGAAAGAAGAAAAGGATTTAACAAAGCAGAAATAAAAATAAGGAAAAATAGTATCTAAGGTAAAACACCTTCTTTCATAAATTAAAGGGTAAAATAATTCACATTGTTAACCCCCCAAAGAAAGCTAATAGTCAAAAAACACCTAGAAATAAAGCAGTACTCCAATGGCATCAAATAGTCCAGTCTGGATAAATGCTAAAATTCAAAGGCTTAATAACCAAATGAAAGAACACTGAGAATCGTTAGAAAGGAAGACAACGTGCTCCGTAACATTAGAGAGAGCTGATTAAATGGGCAGTTTGTTCTACAATTTGGTCAGTGGCATTTTGGCATTACAGTATAAATGGGTGAGGATTAAGTCATTTCTCAGCTTTCCTTGGCAGAGTCTTTTATTATTTACACTATTTACTTCAGGGAAGTCTTGGCGTGTGTCATATTTATCTTGCTGAAAAATGGGCCCGTAAATGCATATCACCTCTTGAACAAAGCAAAGCATTGTGATACTAATTTGGTTCATGAAGTACGTAATTCAGCCTCTCTGCACAGGGGCAACATTTGTCTCCTGCTTTATTAAACAACTATAAACCCATTTTTTTTGCTTGGTACTGAAACAGCCCAGGCCACTGCCACACACACATGGGCCTTCTGGAGGGCTGCCTGCACCCAGAAATTGTCATCTTTCAGCACCCACCACCACCACATGAACACAGACAGGACTGCGAGACCAGAGGAGATGCCTGGATCAAGCCTTTCCAGCAGCTGGATAACAGGGAGGCAAGTCCTCAGCAACAAGCAAATAGAAACTCCCTGCTCACCTCTCTTCTACATTCCCACAACTATCAGGCTTTCCCACCCGGAATTCTTAGCTCAGACAACACCTCTTGCTGCAGAGGGTTTGTTTTGCCAGCCCAACCAACAAGATCTGGCTCCAGAGGGGCAGGGCACAGGCTGAGCACGGTGCCTGCACATTTCAGGATGATTTGCCAAACTCACACTCCCCAGCACAGCAACAGGCAGGAGCGTCACTGACTGCACCTCCTGGCAAAAACCCCCTCCCACACCAGCAGAAATGCTCAGTTTAATACCCACAGCATCCAGATTTGCCATGCCACTGCAGATTCCAGTGTTTTACTTTTCAGTAGCCACATCTCTAAACACCACTTTCCCCCACCAAGAGCTCTTTTGTGCTTCATTTCAGACCATAAGAGAGATCTTCCCTACCCCACCTACAACATATCCTAGGAGTCCTACACCTGCCTGGTGTTTACCACCACCTACACTATGAAATCCATAAAAGTGCTGTACAGGGATGGGAAAAAAGAGATGGGGAAGAGGAAATACAAAAAGGCAACTTCCAATTATGAACCTCTTTTTCTAAAGCAGACATTTTATACACAAGTGGTTTAAGAGTAATTTGGTATTACAGAGCAACCAAGTATGGGGGAAGGAGGAATGATGTGTGCAGCTTACAAATGCAGAGAATAAATACACATTTTTAGTGAATTGCAAGTGTTTAAAATAATTTCACAGACAAGATTCACTTATCACCACAGGTGGCCTGTGTAATAGATGTTTTAGTTGAAGATGCAAAAATTCGGAGTAGCAGGAATTGTTGATTACAAGCAAGAGTGTTTGCACTTAAAATCCTATCAAAACTGATCTTTGTAAGCAAATAATATTAGACTAATCTATTCTCCAGAGGTTATTAAGTGCGTAGGCAGAAAACAGCATTGTCATAATGTTAATTAATTTGAATAAATGGGGTAAGGGGAAAAGGAGCTGCTTTTATGAAAGTTTCTCATTTCATCTTCAGAAATATGTTAGACCAAGAGCTGATCATAATAATAAATACCTAGGTTTCAAGGGTTGTTTTCCACGAGAAGAGTTATGCAAATACTTACTTTACATGCAGAACTATTATGATTTATATTCTAAGTGAGAGATTAACCAGAAAGAGACCAAAAACCCAAAGTGAAGGCCAGAGCTCTGCATCCCCTCGTTATCCAAACTGCATCCAGGTACCAACGTGGGACTCCCCCTCTGGTTTTGCTCTGGAATGCTGCTGGGACACACAGCATTCCACACAGGAAAAGATTACAGGGTCAAAATCCAAATTACTAACAACCAAGCTGAGGGCCTGTTCCTGATGTGACAGTCATCCCCCATGAAAAACAAAGAGAAGAGGCAAGAAATGATGGGAAAAGAGACATTAAAATAAAGCAAAGTGCTTTAGAGTCTGAACAAAGATATGGTTTGGATTCCCTTTTATCCTCAGCACCTCCTCTATGTGGCTGCCTGAGCAATCCTGCTTTTGGATCCCAGGCCAGCAGAGCAAGAATTACCAAGTGCTCTCTACCATTCTCCCCTCCTGCACTTCAGCCTGACAGCCCTTTTTCCTCGCTTGATTTGTCCCAAAATTAGGATGCCACGCTTTCCTTAGCCACACTTGAAGATGACAGAATAGCACCTCTCCTCACCCACTACCCAAAACTGATTACAGTAACAATTAACTAAAGCTGCTGGCTATCAGTCTAAATAGATTTATCTCTGTGCTCCATCCTACTTCCCCTTTCATAAAACAAATTCTGTCCTTTAAGCCACCATGTTCTTACCACCATGCTGCCTCATAAGCTGTTTCCTCCTGACAATGAATTCCTCTTCGTTAAAGACTTTTTACAGGTGGCAGTTACCTGGTGTTTGTTGCACCCATCAGAAAAAGGCACAGGCTGGCTGATGGTCATCCAGACAACAAAACAACGGATACTGCAGGGTGTTTTCCATGGAGCACTGTCAGCTAAACCTAAAAGATTGACTCCTGCACCCAGTCACTTGCAGAAAATTACAGAGGACAAAAGCACACACAAAGAAGGGGCATTAAATTCAATGAAGTGTGTGCATACAGGAGCGGAACAGGCGGTTTCATCCTGCAAGTTTTAATTGCCATTTGTCTGGAAAACCCCCATAACTCACTCATTAGTTTTAAGTATTACAGCTTTCCATAAGGGAGGACAAAAGCCAGAACCTCCCTGACGTCCTAGGCATCCAATGCAGTGGCTCCTCTTAAAGAATGTGGTTCTGTTTTTTCATCCTGTTCCATACATGTGGAATATGCCATGAATAACAGCAATAATACCATGAAAAGATGGTTATTTTTATTGTTATTACAACTATAAGAGGAACCAACAATTTCCATTTAACTTAGAGAAATACAATCATAAAGCCAGTGTCTGAAAAATAAAAATTTAGAAGTGCATTGGTGGTTTTATGCCTTGCTTGGTCCACACAGTCTTGTGGGGATCCTATAAGCAAATATCTAAAGTAGCAAAACCTGCCATGTGCTGCTCAGATGATATTAAGGAAAGGTACATATCACATCCACCTTGCAAAGATAAGAAGCAGCATAAATACAAGTAGTGGGGAGTGAGAAAAATACAGCTCTAATGTCATTCCATGGTGCAAACCCTGAAAATGCTGCACAAACAGAAGATCCAACTGGTGACAGTTTTGCATCTTCAGACACTGTATGGGATTAGCTTCTGCCATATTTACTAATGCAATGGATGCTGATTTTTTTCCCTTTGGATTTTCCTATTTAAAACACAACATGCAGTTACTCCATGAATTTATTTTCAGCTGCCAGTAATCAATTGCTTGCTATCAGCTCACAGCAATTACGTACAGTGGCCAATATACTTGCATGGATATCCTATACCACATTTGCAGTATTCTGAACACACACAAAAAAAAAAAAACCACAAAGACACAGTCAAGCTGACTTAATAAACTTTGTAACAGCCCTGAATTAAGGCTAGAAATGTTTCAACAGAAAAACATTTTTCCATAAGAAAAACTTCAGAACAGTGCCTATGCAATGCCAACCAAATCCACACACTTTCTTCCATGCATCAATGCCACTTCGTTCAGACTGGCTGGCTTTTTCTGCAGTGACCCCATCTTGCCTTCTGTATTATTTAAAAAGATTTATAGCTGGGTGTCTCGTGTGCTGAAACATGAGCTCTGACCCCCAGGCTTGGAAGTTGTCAGGCAGAAACATTAATATTATGCCACATTAGGAAAGAAAACTCATCAGTAGCAGCAAACCGAACGACAGAGTGAAACATGATGCTTCTTGTCATACATGACACTGAACACTTAAACATTCCCAAAAAGTTGTGCCCTCTAATGTGTCACCTGCTCTGCTGCACCAAGGCAACAGCCAAGGAGTTGTGCCTCAGGTGGGGCTGCTCCTGCTAAGGGTGATACAGGAGAACCTACAGTGACTGCAAACAGCAAAACCTCAGTGTCATGCAAAAACACAAATACAGACAATTCTCGCCTAAAAGGACTTAACAGAGATAGTCAGGGTGGAGGATGGAGAGAGACACAACCTACAGTGGGGCATCAGGAGTCAGGACTGAGAGATGCAAAATGGCTTCTCCAGAAATGCCTGAGAAATCTCTGCCGGAGCACGGGACTCTCCTGAGACCCCATCCAGTAACCCCACACCACGATTCTTCTTCACCAAAATCCTCTACACTGACAGAGCCGGCAAAATCATTTCATCAACAGATGTCTGTGTGCTCACAACACAGCACAAAGCCCTAACCTGCGATTTTAGAAAGGGCTGGCTAATTTTAATGACTCATAAAATCAGTTGCGACGCTTCATGCCAGAAATAGGCACAAACAGCCTAAGCTTCAGGGAATAATCAGATTGCCACGCAGGTAAGCAAGGATTTTCCTCCCAAATCCCACAGGCAGAGCTTTGGTTTGGCAGAATAATTGAAGCAAGCACATACACATATATGTGATTTCTACAGTCTTTTTTCCAGTTTCATACACATTGATGTCAGTAATACATAAGACTATATATAGATATATAGATTCAAGGTCTGAATTAGGAACACAGAATTTACTATGTCATAAATGTGGTCATTAAAGATTCAAAATATTACCCACACATATTTTGCTCAGATGTGTGTTTTCATGCAACTTGTCAATAATTAACCCCCCCAAAAAAATGAAATAAATGAGAAATGAAAAGAGAAGACAAAGAGAAGGGAAGAAGAAGGGGCAGGAGGAAAATAGGAAGAAAGGCAAAGGCAAAATGAAAAACTTGCTGTCTCTGCTTCCTAACACCAGTCTCAAAAGTCATGTGAGCTTGAACTACCTTGATGAAATCAGAGGAGTAAAGACATATATGTTTAATCACTGAGGCAGATATGACTTTTTCAAACCCATATATTTTATTTAAGTATGATTTCCTTTTCATAATAAAAAATGTATTAATATGTACTTTCTGACTAATCTCAGCAATACCTGGTAATTTTCCCGTATCTTTAAATATTTCTTAGAACAAATGGTCTTGGGTCTTCTCACGTGCCATGTGCATAGGTGTATGAGTGTGAGCAAGGTCCTGTTCCTCATCTGAGAATCCAAATTTGCTTTCTCAAGATATGTTCATTTGATGCCCCTTTTATAATGTATAGAAAACCAAAAGCTGAGCACACAGGAGGGGTTTTTTTTTTTTCAGACACTAATCAGAGAAACCCTAATTCTTATGGAAAAATGAGGCACAAAGAGAGATTTTCACCAGCTTCACGTATTGCAGCATCCTGAGCTCTTCTCAAATTCCAGCATGCCAGAAGAGTTGTGGAGCCCTATCATAATTTGCACCTCTCCTGACACTCTGCTAATACCACAACTTATATGCACCACTAGGCATGGACACAGCCCCTCTTCCCTGAAGGGTCTGCTCACGAGATGCACACAGGACATACATAATGCAGAAGCCTACTGCAACGAAAGGCAGTATCAAGAGTGTTTCTGGTCTCTATAAAGTGTTCAGAATAAGATGTGACCTTGGTTGCAAGGCCAAAAACCTGGCTTCTGGAAAAGATATAGATCAGGAAAAGTTTATATATTTCTTTCAGTAAAAATCTGCTCTTTTAATGAAAAGTCTAAGCCAGCTTGTGGCACAGCCTGTGAATCCTGGACGTTCTGGGGGGCAGATTGTGGTTGCCGAAACACAGATAATTGGAAAAACCCTTTTCATTACAATCAAATTTTACATATTTTCCCGAATTTAAAAAAAAATTACATAACTTTAAAAAAATTACGAAAAGTTTGACCCCTAAACACAGCGGTTTGCAGCACACAAGATTTTCACTTTCTGAGAAAATGAAACAACACAAATACCAATTTTTCCTGACTTATTCCATCTTTCCTGCTATACTTGTTACCTCCTGCTACTTTCACAAGTTTTATATACATGCCATGCAAACAAAAAAGAGCATATACATGAAGAGAAGCAGAGGATGAAGAGAATAATGCATGTAAATAACACAAGAAGTCCATTTTGCCTTGAGGTTACCACACACTTCAGATATAATTTTTTTATTTTTCCTGAGTGAATACGGAAATCCACCTCTGGGCTGGAAAGTGTAAAGACCAGGGACAATTTACAAATGTCTTGTACACACAGAGGAAAAAACTGGCAGCCAGAGGACAAATGCTAGGATTGTGTGCTTCCCAGGCCTGCAGACTTCCAATTAAATTAAGTTCTAATAATTGTGAATACATTAGCAAATATCAAAGAGTGAAATCAGAATACAAACAGAAAGGAAGGGAATATTTTTGACAGATCTGTTATTTGCAAAACAGTCAACCATCAACAATGATGACAATTCAGTTGAACTTTCACAAATGCTCATCAGGGATAGGGTTTTTCACTGATTTTCAGATTAGATAAATTGAGAACTTTGAAGAAATCAACTACATTTTTAAGGTTTTTCTGTCAATGGGAATTTGTCATGCTGGTCTAAAGATTATTTTTTTCTGGGTATTTTTACACACACGCATACAGCCGAGAAATTGCACTTAACCCAAGAAAGCCCCAGCAAGCACAAAACTCGAGCAGAGATGAGAGTTGCACAACGCTGATGCCATGTCCTTTGTGCATTCAGAAAAGGCAAATCAGGCCTGACATGAAGCGATCAGAAGCAGCATTTGGCCTAGAGAACTGTGGATAAGGCCAAGACTGTCAATGTTGCAATCGGAGGCTCTGGGACAGACAAACAGCTCATGGCCAGGTCTAAGTTCACCAGGACCAACACGCTGCAACTGCTGATCCTGCAGTGAAGCCGCCCTGGGTACAAACTGTGCCCCTCCCGTGCTGAACTTGCCACACATGGGCAGGCTGAACCCAGGGAAGGTGTGGCCTTTACCAAGGAGGGCACAACAGCCACATGAAAATCAGGAAAAAGAACAGGCCATATGGATTTCCCATACAGTGAAGCACTGGCCCATGTACTCATTTTAAAGAATAACCTCTACCCCTGAGTTCAAGACATTTCGTTTCAGAGCACTTCCTCTTCCAGAAATTCTCATCTCAAAGCTGAAGATGTTTCCTCCCTGTGCTATAGAAAATTCAGGGCACAGAACAAGTGGCAACAAAATCTGAGATTTGTTTAAAGAAACCTTAAGGGTGACAAAAGGCAACTGGCCAACACTCGGGAGTGCTTCACAGGATGGCCAAAATTCTCCAGAATCAAGGAGTCAAGTCCATACACTGCACTCGTAGCTTGAAAGCTCTCAAATGCATTGCAGGATTTTTTTCCCCTGTCTCTTTCTATCCAAAACCCCTGAAAACACCTCTGTCAGATACCTCACCACTAATAAAGAACTCTTCAGACAATACACCCGCTTGTGAGTTTCAGAGTCCATGTAGAAAATCAAAGTTAATAGTTTCTCAATACTATTTTCATTTCCTGCCCCCGATCCCAGTGCAGCAAAGTATTTAAGCATGTGCTTTAAACTTTGTTCTAGAAGTGCTCAAGAAGCACTGCTACGTGGTGTTTTCCTGACTCCACTCAGAAGTGCAGAAGAAGGGCAACACAAGATAATTAACATTTGCAGTACACATTCCTTTCATTTGAATTTCACTTCCTGCTCAAAAAACACAATTGTAATTTGCACACTGCTATTCTGAGTAACTTTCAATCAATATGACAGCTTAAAAAATTATTTAACATGATACATAAACAGCCTGGAGCAAATGAATCCAACAAAACCAAAATATTTGCAAATAGAAACACCAAAGAGTTTCATTTCACTCTAGAAAATTAAAGAAACCTGCTTAAAAACAAGTTAAATGAGTAATGTATTTTTCCAAGAAAAGTTTTTTGTTTTGGGTTTTTTTTTTTTAAGATGAATGAGTTGACAGATGTTTTACTAAAACCATTAAGGCAAGATGGCAATAATTTCTGGGTATGTTAACTAACCCACTGCTAGCTGGATCATGTGATGCATGACAACACAGTTTTCACATTGGGTGCAGGAGCAGTTTACCAGTTTGAAAGTCAATCATGTGAGTATCCTGTGCCCCAGCCTTCCTATCCCCAACCTACAACACCATCAATAAAGGGACAGATATAAATATACCCGCGTGTAACTTTAGCAACAGATTTAAGGTAGGTGCTTATTAATATCATGAAGATATGATTCTTAATGATGTGGGAGCGGAGCCTTATATAGGTTTGAATAATGACATTGTCTCGTTGCATGCATAGTTTGTGCTTTTGTCTGAGACAGGTTCATTTTTCACCGGAGGGGAAAGGTTCATCTCGCACGAGGGGGGTAACCAGTTGATGTTACAAGGCTGACGATTAGCCCCCTCGCTGTTCCACATGACACTGGGAAGGACTCCAGCAGGCATCCTTAATGCCTGCTTCAGCATCTTGAAGAAATTAATGAACACAGCTTCGATGGCAAAACATTTCAATCAACCCCAACCAGCTGTGCCTACCATTTAAAAAATATAAATTAAAAAAAAAAAATGACATATTTATTTAAAAACAGGCTTATCAGAAGTTTCTTCGAAGGATACAAGTTATTTTGGGAGCGAGAGAGGGAGGAATAAAAAGGAAGAAGGACAATGGTGGTTAGTGCCAAAAGATGTGCAATGGCCCCTGTGTTTGTTGAACAAATTAAGCACGTTCTGGTTTTTCACCTGCTGAAGTAGCAGCAGTGCATATGGCCCAGAAGTTAAAAATAAGGAAATATGCATACATTACCATACTTAATGGACGACCCTCTCCATTTAATATGCAAATTTCCTGAAATATTACTGAATGCCGTCTGTTCTAAATGAATAAATTTGAATTGCAATTAGAATAATCCTTTATAATTAATGAAAACTGTCAATTTTGGTTCATAAGTAATTTGATTAACAGGATGATGGGACACTTATCAAGTTCACTGGACTGCTAGGGTATGAGAAAGCTGACAGGGAAAATAAGGTGGTCCAGGCACTTAGGCACCACTGGAATATTATCCTAAATTATTGATAACACAAGCTAATGAACTTCAGAAAGTGAACTCTGCATGCTTTATTTAAAGGGACAGTGCAGTAGGGTGGTAAGGACTGGTTTGGTCATGATAGCCTTCTCCAAAATAGTCGTGCCATTACCCACTCTCATAGGAGAAAAAAAAGAAAAAAGATCCACAGGCAACAACACACACCTACTTAAACCTGAAATTTACACTTCCCAGCTGCTTCCAGAGAGGGAAAAAATGTTCACACCATAAATGTAAGAAAGGGACAATGCAAGCCAGGTGGAACACAGTTTATATAATGTACCACAGCCACTATTTTATGTTGTATTTCCATTGGCTAAAAACTGGCACTCATTACACCTGGTTTTCCATGCTTTTTTCTTCCTATCATCTACCATGCAACGGGCCAGCAGTATTTTTTCAAAATGAGCTTTTGCTAATTGAAAACAGGAGAATGTTAATGTATCAGTTTCAGTCTTATAAGAAAAGCAATTTTGAAAACCAGCCACTACACACCCAAGAAAAGCCCCAACTCTGAGCTCACCATTTCCCTCAACCCACGTGTTCCCTGACAATGCCATTCTGCCACAAATGGGAAAGATGACTGTAGGCCAAACCTCTGGGCTAATACACCACTCCCTCTGTAATTCCATTAACTTCGGGGGTCAGGGAGGATGTAATCCAATGCAAAAGTTGCCAGTAATGGCATTTTAAATCAGTACAGCCATCAGCACACACAGGCTGCAATTCTGATAATCTACCTAATGAGCCCAAATGTGAGTAATATACGTGAACCTTAGTAAAAATATCAAATCCATGGCAATGTCTGAGGATATTAAGTTTCCCAAATCAGTTTACTTTTTGAATGGAAAGTTCAGCTGGGTATGTTATCCTGCCACAAAATGGAATATGGTGAAATTAGAAGGATTTTTTTTTCTTTTTCACTCAGCCTGCCTTCTTACAAAGACATTCCTCTAAAACCATGCTTGACTCCATACACATCATTCACCTCTCTTATGAAACTGTGTCATGTTTTATACATTGCACGTGGCATTTAGTGCATGCAATTATCCCGTATCGCCATCACACAACCAACAGAACAATTCTGAATGCAACTTCAGAGTGAGATCTCTTTCCAAACATCCTGATAAAGCACATCCTGGATACACCCACACGGTATAAATGGAATCCAATGCAATCCGGCCTTTTAAATTTTGCAAACAACAAGTTGAAAATGGTAAAATCGCCTGCTGAACGAGCCTCCCCTTCGGCTGAGCGCAGGCACAGAGCCAGGGGATGCTGGGAGATCGTTTGGAAAAGCCTGCTATTATATAACAAAAGCCAGGGTGCATGAGCAAGGTTTTTAAACCATTAGAGCACTGAGAACTCAAACCAGATTTTCAGCTAATCACTGAAAGACACTTCTGCGACCCAGGGACCAAATCCCTGCTGAATTTCAGGTTCAGACACTGTGAGCACCAAACCACCGGCACTACCTACAGGAAGGCCACCCCTTTGAGTGGGGTGTAAGCATTCACAGACACAAGAACAATGCCTCATTTTTAAATCAAACATTCTGATAATGTTCACATCTTGCCTAGTGCAGAACATTTCAACACAGGAGGCAACGTTTGTCAAAAGTACAAACATCTGGAAAAGGCTTTTTGGAACTGAAATGCTCCAAACCGCAGGTGTGTAGTTGTAGGTAGACATTATTAGAATTTGCAAAGCCAGGAATTAGTTCACTTCACTAACCCTGCCCTATATTCCTATGTAGCCATTTTAGCTTGTTTCCACAAGAAAATGTAGTTACTGCAACACTGAGCAGCATCAGAGAGAACCAAACACTTCTGAGCTCAGATCTTGGTACAGTGCTCATCAGTATGGCAAATAAACCACATTACAAGAAAACAATGCCATAATTGGCCAGTGGGGCAGTTTCCTGTCTTCTTCCCCTGAGGCAATCAGGCCTTTTTTTTAGTCTCATTTCCTAAGGAAACCAGGATCTGCAAGATCACATTGTCTGCTCATGAGTCTCTCCCCCTAATAGTTTTAACCCTTTGTCCATTCTCTACGTAAGTCTCAAAAAAAGTAAAATTTTTATATTTTCATGAAAACGCCTTGACAGAAAAAGAAGTTCTACCATAAAAGGGAAGACAGGTACAACTCAGCCAGGCAAGCAGCAAATGCAACCTTGTGCAGCCCAAGTGGAAGGGAGCAGAGGACACGAGGATCACAGCTAAGGGACAGTTGCAAAGGAAGGCAGGACAGCACTGGATGTTTGCAGCGGAACTCAGGTTCATAGGAAAGTACTGAGAATATTGGAGTGAGGGCTATAAAGGTTATGTCGGTGATCAAAGAACATTATGGTGACAAGCAGACATGATGAATGGAGTTATTGTGATAAAGGAGCACAGGAAACAATACAAATCTGTGGAAAAACAGAGTTTAGTTTCATTAGTTTCACTGCTCATGGAACAAACTTATTTTAACAAAGCTACACTTTTTTTTTTTTTTTTTGTATCTCTGCTTTTCTCTTCACTGCCCTTTTCAACTACTGGGTTTTTTTCTTGCTGCTTTCACTGTGGCTATGGAAAAGCATCTTCTGCAAGCAGTGAAACAACAGAAGATCTGCTTAAGAAAACACTAAATTATCAGTCACACATGAACATAAGAAAGGTTATGTTTATGCCCTGACTTCACTCATTAATACAATGTAGAAATTATGTGCAATTCCGTCATGCCCCATCTCACTGTCTTTCAACCTCCATAGACATTTGCCCCCATTTTCCTAAGAAGAGATGTCCTTTAAGAATCCAGCAACCATTTTAGGAGCATTATTACCCCACTTCAGGAACAGGGTAAGTGTGGCAGTAAGATGCCTCTAACTCACCATGCAACTACAGAAAGATTAACTCTACAGTGCAAACAGCCAAGTTAAGAAGTCCTGTGAACAGACCATGAGACTGTACTTCCCCTTCCCCCAGAAATCTACTATTCTAAAAGCAAGGGATGAACTAGCGTTATCCATTTGGACATGTAAAGGTTCAACCAGGACAAGTGAATACAGCCTGAACCAAACAACTGGGAAAATCTCCTGTTCTGAATTTGTGGTATCTGTTTCTACGTATCATGAAGTGAATTCTTTAGGATTTCATAGGAGTGATAATGAGCTATCTTACTGAGGAAACACTTCAGTTAAAGCACAGCTAAAAGTCCTGGTGAAATCTCATATTTCATTCATTCACACAACACGGGAGAGTTTCAAGTAACACAGTTCCAGTTCTGTAATGGGGTAAGACTGAACCATCCACTAAATAACAAGCAACAGCACTGGAGAGGCAGCTGAAGGACACACCAACACTTTGGACAGAAAAATGCCTCTATTTAGTTCTCTGTCATGTGAATGGGAAACATAAATATAATAGTCCCCTGGCAGAGCTTCAGAACTATGAAGGCAAAGGGCAATCCCCAGCAGGTGAGAAAAAGTATCTGTTGGGAAAATAACCAAAATTTGGAAGTCCTTCCCTTGGGTGATATCAGTAACCATTCCATTGAATAGAATCTATCTATTCCTATCTTATTCCTATTATCATGGCATCCAAGAGCCATTATCATTTGCTCTTCTTGATGACTAATGCTGAAACAACCATGGCAAGAGGAAATCAAAAATAAATAAAAAAGTAACTCCAATGCAGATTTTAGTGGCACAAACCCTTCTGGATATGGATGTAAATAACAAGCTTATTTATTCATGCTCCTTAAATATTTTTTTTTCAGTTTGCTGAGTTAAGAAAATGAATTATTTTCAAACTGTTGATGTTAGGAAGGGAAGGTTGGAAGAGGGTGAGTGTTATACAAGGCTTTGCCCCAAACAAATGAAAATCTTTGAGTGAATTATGGTCTGACTAGTTTCTTTTTTAAGACACATCAAGGCATTTCAGTATGTGTCAATAAAAGCCCACCTGGAGGAAGAAATTACAGAGCACTGGAAAGAACGCCAAGATTACTCAAGTCTTTGTGTTTTCATTTGTTTTAAATCTGTGTGTTGTTAAAACAAATGTAGAAATTAGCCATATGGGAACTTAGTTTTGGTGCAATATCTTCATCTGTCACCGCATTTGGAAAAAAAGCACACACACAACAAGATCAGTGGCCAGGGAGGGAGGGTGAGAACAGCACACAAGGAAACAATGCTGAACATATGCACAGGATTTCAACCTCGCAGCATGGTGACTAATGATTATTTCATAAATATTGAAGCTGGGATGGATTCTTATTGCTGAAGGGGTACATTTTTAAAGATCAGCTAACAGTTATTGTATAGGAAGGTAGCTCACACCTCTCACTGGGACACTCTGCCCTTCTACTCAGTGTTTCGTACCCAAATGCAAACCACACGCTATTTTCAATTCAAACCTTAGACCCAATCCATGTAAGACAGGGGCTTAATAGCTTTCCAAACTCTCATTTGGCCTCAGTTATACAACCAGCTGACACTGAAAATAATTAATGCCCTTTAGGACTCGCATCTGCTCCTATGGTTCCATGTCAAGGTTTTTAATTGGGCTATTTTGGCATTTGGAGACAATGGCAAGGTGAAATAACCTTTCTTTAATATTTCTGAGGTCAGAAGTTAGTCCTGCCAAAGGTCATCCTTCAGGTTCACAAATGAGTCATTTGTATCACCTAATGCAATCTGTGACTTGCAAATTGCACTGGGAGATGTTCTAGTGCATTAATTAGTCCATGTGGTGAATACTGAATTCATCATTACCAGTGAAGCCTGTGCAGGCGTGCCAATACTCGTTTTGGTGGGTTGCAGTAGCTGATTATATTACATATTCTCCTTCAAACCGTGGCCTTTAATATCAGGCCTTGTTTCCTGCTAAAAGCAAAGACAAGGACAAACCAATGCTCTCACTCTGAACAGGGCAACACAGAAAACTTACACGTCAGGAATTCTCCAAGTGTGCAAGGAGCCACCTCAGCTCATTCATTTGGGTTCTGCGTCCCAGCCACTGCCACCCAGAACAACCAACACCATTGCTGGATTGTACTCAAGTCAGAAGACAAGTGGAAACTTCAGAAACCAGGCTTAGCTGTCTCCTGCTCCTCTGAGCCTAAAGAGTAGTTCTGATTTATTTAAATTTTTTTTGTTGTTAGCTGGTTGGTTGGTTTTCTCCATAGCTGTGGGGATTACAAGCTTTAAAAACAGACAGGCATAAGCAGTAATTAACTGCAATTCTCTAGTGACCTCATGTCTACAAAAGCAGGGCCTTTTAGAAAAGCACAATGAAATTGCAAGAGCACTACTAACATCTTTCAGAGAGGATCTGGTTATCAGACAAATGTCCCAAGTTTCCCAGATTTTATTTCCAAAAGTGACGTGTCCCTATCATTTAGTACAGCTGCACAGGGCAGAGCCACTCTCCTCAGGCCTGAGGATCCCTCTGGGGGCAGGAAGGGGGTTTCTCGTGTTTTTCCCCACATGCTTCCATGCCCCAAATCTCTCTCTGCACTGGTGCTCCCTGGCTGGTGCTGTTCCCCACATTCCTCACAGCTGCCTATCCCACAGCCCTGCTACATTTAGGGTCCCTCTGTGCCCCAGGATAGGTCAATACCAAACCTAAGGCCACTATTTAGAAACCAACATTCAGTCAAGTTTCCTTGCCTGCACAGAAACCTTGCAGAGAATTTCACCCCAAGTCACAGTCTGATCTTTCAGCTGGTTGGCAGCTATTGCCTATAATGAAGGGATTATTAATTTCTGTTTCAAAGGGATAGGAGATCAGGATATGGACACGGCATGACTGTACCATCTGTGCGGTTGACATATATTGATTCATACCATCTTCCCATCTGTCCTTGACACTACAGAGCATCAGAGGTCACAATCAACTCTTTGCTGGAATTCCCCCAAAAAACAAGTTTTCATCCAGTTCCCTGTCAAAAAACCACTTTGAACCACTTTATAGAAAATGGATCACCTCTTCAGTTATTATGGAAACAGACACAGAGCCCATAGTTTGGCCTTCTAAATATATCCCACACAAGAGGTATAATAATGACAAATATCACACAACAACAAATAGGAGCTTCCACGTCCCTTAACAAAAGGCTCAGGCTAAAATATTGCTCTTGAAACAGGAAGGGATTGAAGGAACTATGAAAATTATCAAAGTTCTAAAATGATTTGCATACATATATTACGCTAGGTACAACAACCAGTCAGAGCAGAAGGTTGAGAAATGTGAAGTTGGGTGGCATGTGCCTATGGAAAGTGGTGGAGAAAAAGAGAAAACCTGCAGCTGAGTAAATCATGAAATGTATCAAAGTCTCTGGAGACGACCTAGTTTTGTTTTCATGATGGGTATAATTTTTTTTCCTGTCATCCTATGCAAATTGCTAATAGCTCGGAAATGAAAACTTTTGAAAGGGCCATTTTCTGGCTTTTGTCGGTTTAAATATTTCATCTGGCAGAGCCCACAGTGTAACTGGAAGCATCGCGTGTAATCTAGGCTTAAGCAGTGCTCATGCGAGACTGTATTTTCTGTGAGTTACAACTGTCCCAAAACAGCCTTAGGTTAAAACATGTCATGCCTTTCACTCCAAAGAATTGGTTGAAGAAAATCCAACCAGATTTGAGCAAACTCAGAATTTTTAAAAGTCTGTGGCAGGAGGAATGGCAAGTAAACAATCATTTTTTCGTTGTTGCTGTTGTCACAGAAATTATTGCACAAGTACTTAAACTTAAATAAAAGAGTTTAGTCCTCACACACACTGCTTTCTTCTTTGAGCTAAATGAAGCAAAATCTCAAAAATTCTCATACCATCTTTTTTTAGACTTAAAAAATAGGAAGAGAAAAGGGCAACATGGTCTGCTGGACTACCAAATGTGAAGTTGTGGGCCCTGATTTGATTTATGGCCATGGCTCACACTACTGAACTCTACCAGGATCAATTTCTTTATTCACAGTGTTAACACAACGTGAAATCTCTCTGCTGTTGTCAGAGTGCAACAGTGAGGAAAAGCCCCAGAGAAAGAGCTCCTGCTGGATCCAACTTGTGGTTCCAACATGGCAACTCCATGCGTTCAGCCAACAAAAACACGGCCAAAAAGCCACGGATCGGGCCAGCTGGGGATGCTCAGGTGACAACAGCACCTTGGCAGGTACATTCTACCTGGTCACCCATCCCACTTGCCAGGACAGCCCAGCCAAGGACAACCTGACACATTTCACAGCAGCTGTGCAAGCTCTCAGATTCATTTTTTTTCTGAACGACCCGGCCAGGTTCTGAAACTCAACGCCAGCAGCACACCACTGTTGTGGTTTACACCTGATACCTCCCCTCTGCATCATCTGTGCTCGCCCAAGTGAGGAATTTTATGAATCGACTTTTGAGCGCATCCATCCACAACAGGTGACAGCGCGCCGGGGTGCGCTGGCTGCCGGCCCTGCCTGCGCCCCGTGCCAGGCAGCTTCCCTCGGCCCTGCCTTGGGCCGTGGGCTCTGCTGGGTGTTGTGTGTTTTATTCCAAGGGATTAAACTGCACAAGGCGCGGGGGGAAAGGGACACAANAAACCCCCTCATTTCGGTCGCTCAAAAACCCGTGATTTTTGCCTTCCTCCCCCCAAAAAAATCTAATTTTTGTCGCCCCCGCGGGGAAACACCACAAAGATGGGCGGGCACTGGCTCCCTCACAGGGTTCCTCACACATGTCCAGCCATGAGGCCTCAGGGTACGTGGCGGTGCGAGGCCCAAGGCTGATAACCGGAGGTGACGGCGTTAATGAGGTAAAATATTGCCGCGTTATTGTTAATCTCTTGATAAATGCATTGAAAACCTGGCACCATCCATTAAAAGCTGCCCAAGGGTTGGGATGTGAGCAGGCAGGTTTTCTCCATGTTAATTTACGGTGGGCAAATCAGAAAGTAAAAGGACGTAGGCAAGTTGCAATCCAGTCAGCTAAAGAGTGCACACATGAAACAAGGCTTTGGGATTTACCGTTTGACTCCTCGCCAACTTTTAAGGTTTCACAAATGCATTCCTTTTATGTGCTTTTTTTTCCTCCCCAAAAATACCTCTTTTTTCCCCCCAAAACATCCATTTTTCACTCTGCTTCCACTACGGCATGTGAAAGCAGCACACCAAGAAACAGAAAAGTGAAGGCTTGGTCCATCTCCCATGAAAGCTCGGTGCAATATCACACACACTGTAAGTCTCTACTTGTATTAAACAGAGAACCCATCTAAAATGAAACCTTCTGAAAGTACTAGGTGGTTAAGTACCTTGAAAATCGTGTTTCAAGGGTACATCAGGGGATTTTTCTTTGCTGAGGTGGATGAGAAGCCAGGCCTTTCAAGGCATTTGCTGCAGACATCACAAGAAATCAAAGTCCTGGCGCCTATAGGAGCTGAGGCACCAGAGTGGCTGATCAGAGCCCGGGGATTTACAGTCACAACAGTTACTGACAACAAATTGTAGGTGCTCTGCAAATCCCCACGCGCCGACGCGTGAATGGTGCCTGAGACACAAAGTACCAGGGCTGCCCTCAAGTACAACGCTAATGACACCGTCAGAAATTACAGCAAATCAACCAAATAGCAGAGGAACTATGGAAAAGGAGGAAACACCCAACAGGTCAGCTTCCGTTAGTTTCCATACCTGTCTGAGTCGGTGTTATTTCACTTTGTAATAAAAGGATAAGGAGATCTTTGTAGTTATTTTACTGAGGTCAGAGAGGGTGACGTGCATCTAGAGCAGCCTTCATAACCAAGCAGCAGGAGCATTACTGATCAGCTCAGAACTCACCTGAAGCCTAAAGCCTGAATTGCATTATCATTTACTTTTGTAAATCTGTTATAATGCCTGCCATTCCATCTAGCTTTTACCCATTCCTGTGTTTATTCCATGCATGCTCTATCTCCTTAATGCGAATGAATGTGGTTTTGTGTTGGTTCGTTGTTTGTTTTATTTTAATAAGTCAATTTTTTTTAATGCATAAATGCTAAAAAAATTTAAATAAAAAATAAAAAAAAATAAAACCAAACCAGATTTCTGTGATTACAAATTCATTTTACCTTTTCTCTACCTCCAGAGCAATAGGGTGATCCAGGAATCAACTATCACTTATCCCTGTAACTTCCTGTAACCTTCCTGTCTGGGCACAGCAAAGATAACCTCTGCCCCACAGGGCTCACAGCCTGAAAAGCTTTGTCCCACATAACCTCATCACAGTAACCCTTCTTGCATCTTCCTCCTCCACCTCTTTGCCATGCATGCTTTAAGAAATTATCTCAAGTGCTTCCCTGTCTTCCTTTTTGGTGATTCAAAGGGAAGCAAAGACTTGTTGTGGTCAACAAGTGAATGCTGCTGAATGCCAGTAATTAATCTCTGCATGTAGAACAAACCCACCCTCCACATCCACCTGCTTGTTCTAAGGCCAGGAGACATTCCTACAGCATCTCACAAGCACAAAATCCAACACAAAATCAGTGACGCTTGCCACAAGCATACCAGAACAATGTTTTGCCTCCTATGAAGACTTTCGAGCAGTTGCCACTGGCAGCAAATAAACCACGTAATTCTCTGTTGAATAAGTTACCAGAAAATAAAAAATAGAAAGAAACTCCATTACTTAACATATTCATCCCCACATCTGGATGATAAAATATAATTCTTATGGCAAAATATAATTTTTAGGCGCTATGTTCCCTATCTGCAATTACATCAAAATCACATTAATTGAGCTATAACACTGTCAGGCCCAGCAGCTGGGAGGCACATCCATACATTCTAAAGAGGTGGCCATTAATTCAGCGCTCCGCAGCGTGGCAATGAAGCTGGGATGTCCGTTCCCCAACGTGATTTACTGTCTTTCAAGCTGCTTAAGTGGGAACCTCTACAAAAAGATTTAAGTTAAGTGACTCTTATGCCGAGCTGGAGCTCATTTATTATTGAATTAAGTTTTCATTTCTTTTAAAGGGAAAGAGAAATATAGTTTTATTCGAAACAAGGTAAAACAGTTCAAAGGAATCAACTGTTACGATTTAGGAAGTAAGAACGTGTATCAGTGGGTGATGGTGGCATTTTGCTTTTCTATTGGTGTAATGGTAAATTTAAAAAATTATATATGTACTTAGAGGACAAGTGCACATATATATGGTTTATGTATATATGTATATATACAGATAGGAAAATATATATATAGAAAATTACAAATGTAGGTACAGATTAAATGTATCTGAAACATGTATGAGCCTAAGTCCCAAAACTAAACATAGGCTTAGTTTTAAGGCTATATATGCCTGTTACCTTAGCATCCTTTTTCATATGCTAGCAGTTCTGTCTCTTTAAATAATGTATTCAACCAAGTTCTAGTTCAGAAAATATATTGTATTTTATTTCTCTTCAATAAAAAAAGACTTGCACCTGGCCCTCAAGCACCTTAGTTAAATGGGGATAGAAAGGGTGGGTGTTGTTTTTGTCACATACTAAAAACTGAGTCTGAGAGAGAAACAGAAATTTATCCTTCTCAAACAGCAGGTACCCAATTTCTGCCCTGAAATTAGAACATCAGAACACAGCAATCAGTGCAATATTTGGCCTCTGTCCTCTAACCACATGAAAGAAATATATTGAGCTAAATTTGCTGCCAGCTTAATTTTATTGAAATTAGTGGAGTTTATCCAACAAAATAGTTGGCATCTTGCATTTGATAGGCAAAATGTGCCAGTGCAGGGAATGGGACTTGGAGGGAAAACAGTTATTCTGAATGCTTAATATTTCTGCATTGGCTAAATATTTCTGAGTAAAATATACTTTAAAATAATAATTAAAATTTGCCAGGACCCCCATAATGGTGTCATTTACACTCCAGTCACATGAGTCTACAGCACAAGACCCTTTCATAATTAGGAACGTACACTATATAAGCTCCCTCCCTAATTAGCAAATTATGTTGAAAATAGCATCCTGCTAATTAACGGTTATTATGGCATTTCTGAAGCTGAAGCTTTAATTATCACCAACCTAATGATTGTGTACAGAAAAAAACAACTTTTTTTCCTTAAATTATCAATAAGGGCAGGAGATTATTATCAGGCGAATCTGCTGACGGCTGATTAATTTGTTTGATGCAAAGTTGCTGTGTGTTTCATATTATTTTATCAGAGTTGCAGGAAAAAGGTACATAATTTGGTTTCATTAGCAACTACTGCTATTTATCACTAGAAGATACCCCTCCCTTTTTTGTTGTTTGTTCAATTCCCTCTGTGTTTTTGCCTGCACCAGCATCAAAGTCAAGAGCAGGAAGTTTTAATTAAGTGACACTAATGAGGTCGTTGAAAATGATACTTCAGCAATTCAGCATGCTGTTAAATGTGTTTATTCTATAATGTCATCAAAGGTGATTGTTTTCCCTTGTAATAGATAAAATTCATTACCATAAGCATTGTACTTTTGAGTGTTAGAGATACAAAATGCGAGTTAGTCAGGTGTGTCTGTTGCACATTTCATCTCATCTACCTCTGTAAATGAATTTGCATCTAAAACTCTCCCTTGAAAAGGAAATGTAGCATGAGCTGTAGTTGTAAGGGGCTTTTTGTTTAGCAATAGCTGAGCTGTGAGCAACCTGCTTGGGTGTGATGACTGGCGCCCTGCTTTTAGAGCTGCCAACCCATTCACAATTGCATCTCAAAATTCTCTTGGCTGTAGCCTATTTTGCAAGTCCTAATCGACCAGTTTGAATGAATCATTTCCAGTTTGCAAACGAGCTGTAGAGCAGTGATACGAAGAATACCAGGATTTTGAAAGTCAAAGAAATCATGATAGGCTGAAGATGTAGTAAGGCAAGACATGTTTTGTGAGGAGAGGTTGTCATCTCATAGACCAGCTGAACGAGGTGGAGGAAACATGCTCTTCAAGTCTGAATCAGGAGTAGTTATGAGCATTTTTGAGTCTCTGCTGCTCTGTTCCTCACTGGGGATTTGGCCATATAGAAATAACCTTTGTTTGGCCCTACATTTGTAAAGAAAAAAAAAACTTTTGAGATGTTTTGTAAGATAAGGTTCCTCCAAACATACACACCAAACCTCCTAATCCTGCAAGCAGAGCTAACAAAGAGATGTACTCACGCCTATGGACTTGTCATGGGCAGAGGCTAAAAATTCACAAAGGATCCTAAATGTTTGGGACATTGTTGGAGAGACAATGTTTGTAGCACCTGGTCTGATCAATCCTCAAATTGTTTGATTCCTTGACAAATACATTTCAGAATTTAAAAAGTAATACTAATCCTAAATTTAATTCGCAGAACTATGTTCAAAGCAGAAGCTGACTCTGAAGTACAAATCTGAACATAATAAGAGAGCAATAAACAGAGTTAAATGGGGTTCAGCTCTCCTGACACCTCGCAGTAGGTTAAAGACACGGACATTCAGCTTAACTCAGAACATAATACAGCCCACAGTACTTCCTGACAACCCACTTCAACCCCAAAATTTCACTCATATGATTAAGAACGTCAAAGTGTTGCTTTTCTGCCCTTGTATGCTAAAAAAATAAGGAACTAGGTACATGTGAACATTAAGGAGAGTAAAAATATAGTTCACATTTTCATTGTATTTTTTTAAACTACTACAGTTCTGAGATTCTGAAGTTTTCCTTATTTAGAATTACATGAAACTAAAAAACTAGAGAAATAAGCTCTATGGGAAAAGTCTCCCTTTGCTTCCCTGAAGAATAGAGGCAATAATTTGTTTTGGTTTACATCAAATTAATTTTTAAAAACTCCGTTTCTTTCCAGTAATTTTTTTTAAAAGTCAGATGAGGCAAAACCAAAAAAACTACAAGTTATTCAGAATGCCAAAGCACCACAAATATTTTTCAGTGGCAAAAGTCCAGTGTTTCCAATAAATAGCATTTAGACACTGCTCAATTGCTAAGTGAAATACAACATGGCATATGCGGGCTTAATACTGGAAATCTTTACTTACAGTTCAAATTTAGAGCTGCCTTTCAAAGCTTTGGTCTTAGTTTTAAACACCTGGCCCATCCTGCATGGCTTCCCACCTGGCTGGAGGGAGAACGCCCTCCAGCTCAAACAATGTAAAGCCACCAGATTCACCTTGTCCTTTGGTCCACGACAAAGATGGCCAGAGCCATTTGGATTTGTCGGTCCAGCCCTCCAGAGAACCCAAGGAACACAGCATTCCCTGGCACGATATTGCAAAGAGATGCTTCACCCTGGGAATATGAATTGTGTTTTACAGTGCAAAGCCACTCGTCTCCCCCAGTTGTCACCCCTTGCCGTTGCTAACGCTGCAGGGACACATCAGAATGTACTGGAGATAAAAGAGTCTCATCCTTCCTCCCTGAAGTCAATGGCAAAACTCCTATCAATTTCAGTGGGGCAGAGCTGGACCTTTAATGAGAAATGAACAGCTCCCAAAGTGATTTTTACAAATAATAGTTACAGTGGCATCACAAACAAGCTGTGATGGCCGGATAAGACATGAAAAGAATTTTCACTTTACAGTCAGGAGCAGGGAATTAGAAATTGCCTGCAAACTCACCCACCCATCCCCACGGCAGGAGCCATAAATCATCATTTTGTCCACACTGAGCAAAAAGCAGGAATCACAGGAAGATGCAGGGAGAGCCGCCCTTCATGTGGACAGCAGGGGACACGTCTGGGTCACATGACCCCTAACCTTATCTTTATTTTTCCATCAAGCTCTGTGACATTTGTCCTTTTTCATTCAATAAGATGCAGGACTATTTGCCATTTTCAAGTAACCCCATTATACAGTACTTCCCATTGACAGACGCGTCCCCACAGCACAAGGTGCTTTAACTCTTTCTAATAGGTTTCTTCCGGACTCCTGTATCCCGAGTGGGATTTTCTGTTTTGTTTGCTTTGACAAAAAGAAGAAAGGGAAAAAAGAAAGAAAGAAACATACCCCCTGGGAAAGTTAACCTCAAAACATAACATTTCCAAAGCAGGATAAACCACTATCGTAACTGCAGAGGACAACATAATTACAGGCAAAACCCTAGAAAAACAGATGTACTGAGCAAGCAGTCTTGGCAGTCCAAAGTTAGAAGGTCAATAGGTTGGGTTGCCTAAATTGTAGCTTTTTAAAGCAGGCATTAGTTTCTTTCTGCAGATTAGCCACTTGAGGATCTATATTTTGTCTGAAATCACAGGCACCTTCTCATCCAAAAGCCCAACTTCTCTAGAAATGTAAAAATTGACATAAAACTTCATTCCAACTAGTACAAAGGGCTAGGGGAGGAGCTGTGTGTAGAAGCTGACAGTTTGCATCTCCAGAAGGTTTCTACCAGCTTCACACAATACTGTCTCCTATCAGTGACTGCAGCTTGGAGCTGCGTTGTCCTTCTGTCATCTGGAGGGGCTCATCCTGGTGTCAGTCTTCCAAAGGGAAGAGGACATCCCATCTTTATCTGTCCTCTACAGAGTGACAGTATCCTGAGGGGAACAAGTACCTTTATGTCTGAGCTCTGACATATTTTTCTGGAAAGCTGAAGGATGCGCCCACCTGCCCTTCCCATGATGTTAAAAATTCCCACACAAGCCCTGATTGGAAGGAGTAGGAAGAGCTACTTTTCCCTTTTTACTGATAAGAAACTGAGGCCCAAAGAAACTTTGTAAAAGAAGTTATTCTGGCAAACCAGGACTTGGAGAAAGAATCTCTCAAGTGACCATCAGCAGCCTTATGGCTCTCAGCAACTTTCCTCTACCTCCACAAACACGTGGTCTCCCTGCCATAAACGTTGTTGATGAGCCCAGCGTTCAAGGTAGAGAACCTTTGCAAAGGGGAAAGACCCAGACTCTCGAACAGAGGACAAGATAAAATACTTCAGGCAAACGCTTTGGGACCTGCTCAGTCCAAACCATGCCCTTCCTCATAATTCGTGCTGAGCTGCTCCACTTCAGGATGCTTCTGATAGAAGCAATGAGGACAATGTTCTTCACAGATACGTTTCAATGACATCTCCAAGTCACTAAAGTGTTTTTAAAACTCTGTGATATAAATTTGTTTATTGTATTAAAGTCATATGCTCAACCTCTCAGGTAAAGTCCAGAGAAGGGACCCCTCTGTCACATGGCACAAAACCTGGTGGAGGCAAAGGTACAGCTGACACCCACAAACACTCAAGAGAGTTTCACTGCCTCTGAAGGGCTGAGCTCCCTCCAGCCCTGCCTCTGCTCTACTGAGAAAGGAGGAAAGCATTGCTGTGCAGCACAGAGGTGCCTTCACCATGGTTAGCTCCTCGCCCACACACAGAGTAACCGTGGGCCACTGAGGAGGCAGGATTTCAGCCTGAATGCAAACACGAGATGTGGACCAAGAAAATGCCCTACGGGGTTTTTTTTTCCCATGTGATTACAGGCACATTGAGATTCTCTGAGAAAAATGACGCTCTGTTTAGTCACTACAGGAAGGAAAGCACTACTAGAAGCAGCGTCACTGGGGTGTCCAAACCACATTTTCAAAGGCAGAAGTTTAGTCATTTGTAGCTGACTTCTAGCACATCACTGTGCTCATGTGAGTGGATCCACCTCTGTGGCAAAAATCAAAGACCACTGATTCTGGTTCTGTTCTTTCCTCAGCTTATATTTGACCAGTAGCAATCTCAAATGCAACCTTACACCTCGTGCTGTAACACAAGAGGTGATGACAGCCATGGGAAGAGGCTCAACACCAATTCTCAGCGCTCATTCTGTGCCAATCCATCCCTGTACCCTCCTGAAAAGTACCCAACTGGCATTAGCAACAATTCCAAATGACAACACTGGGGTGGATGTGGAAAAGTAAACACCACAAAGAGAATCACAGATCAGGATCCCAGTAACTAGAGGTTTTCTGTGGCAGCACTTGATAGCAGCCAGTAAATACATCCCAGATGCGGGGTGAAATGACATTTCTGAAGGGCAGTTGATGCATGTGTGCACCCAGACGTCCCTACCCGGAATGACTGTCAACATGATGACTTCCAGAGAACTTCTGAGATGCCATAAGATCACTGTACGGCCGGTGCACAGCAAATTAAACATGTGACACGGCTGCAAAATGATCGGTGAGTTGGAGCCAGATGGACAAAGGCGGCTTGTGATGAACAAATGGCACTGGTGGGATGCACCTACAGCACTGCGTTTTCCAGACAGCAAGATTAGACAAGAAATATTGGCAAATTAGAGGGAGATAAGAGAAAAGTGACAAAAATTTTCAGTGACATTCAAGGGGAAAAATAGATAAAGTAAAGTACCAGATAAGCCACGGACTCGTAGGCATGCATTTATTTTCTGGTGATAATAATTGACTTCGTAGGCTTCTTGTACAATTAAAAAAATAAAATACAACCATAAAGCAGCAGTTTCACGAGAATGGTGGAATCAATACATGAACTCTTAGGCAATGGTGGAGCTGCACAGACAGGTTCTCAGAGAAAGGCTGCAATATTTTTATCCTTGTCATCTCTGACTGCAGTTCAGTGGTTGTGCAGCACTGCAGAGCTGACACATCCTGCAGCCTTGCTCTCAGGATGGACACTGCCCACATCCCAGCTGTGGCAAGATGTAGCCCACACTCCCTGCCTCCCAGTCCTCAAGATTAAAGACCTGTAGAAAGATTCTGCTGCCTTTGCCCATAGGAAATCAATGAGTGTTGAGGTTTTATTCTGCCATACACATAGAAAATATCTGTGCTATGGACACAGAGACCCAGGCAGGGCTCAGAATTGCCTCACAGTTGAGCCACAGTCCTGCTGAAGTCAGGTGACTGCCAGCACTCATTCAACACGCTCCAGATACTCAAAATGCAGGTCAGGGACAGAGTCTCAAGTGATCAGCGATAGGTTTTCAGCAGCACATTTTACACTGACAAATGAAAGTTTCTCCGCGGTGTCCCTTCTTATAAATATTTCTACAAAATTTTTGTGCACCTTCGACACAAAGTAGAACTTTAAAGCTAAAAAGAAGACTCTGTCTAAGAGAGATACTGGATTACAGACTCTGGTCCAAAGTATTTAAAACCTGGACTCAAATCCTTGATCTTAGATACTGCAAAGACTAGAAAATTAAATGGGAAAGCTTCACATTTTTTGCAGACTGGATTCTTGGTTTTCACTCAGCACTACTGAACCCTCACAGCTGGGTTCAGCTTCCCAAGGACCTCTGGAACCAACAATTCCCCAATTCCTGTAGAAACTCCTATGACTCCACTCCCAGAAGCCTACGGTATCAGAGAAAGGCTCAAAATCACACAGCTTCCAAAAGACTGTGGTGCCAGGCATGGCCAGTGAGTCTTTTTGGCTGCCCAGACCCATCCATCCAGACAGGGTCACAATCCAGTCCCAGGCCACACAAGTGTGTGGCTGGCTCCCATTTAATTGCTTCGTGCCTTGATTTCCTGCTCTTCACTTTCACGATTGATTTTCACTCAGCTTCCTGTCATGTGTTCTCAGCTTGCAAAAGACAGGATGCCATTTGCATTCACAAACTACCAGGAGATTTTTACTGAGCTGTAAAAGTTACATCATTGGACATTATTTTGCCATTATCAGCACTGGGCTGACATGCAAAGCTGAAGCTTATTCGACAAGATACTGTTCACCCCTCTCTTGCATTTGGTTTCCGTGTTGGAAAAGCCAGTCCATACGCCAGGAATATAGGATTTAATCTGACATTAAAGGATGGCAGCGAGAAAAATTCGAACTACTCTAGATGGGAAAAGTTTTCAAATATGAAACATATATTATTATGCATGCAGTATACATGTTTTATTCTTCTTTATTAATTTTTTCAAACTTCAAGACTTGTATTGCACTTGTATCATAACCATGCTCCACAATTGCCACTTACATTAACCTTACTATATGTAAGACAAAGAAAAAATGTATTAATAGGTTCTATTGATTATCTACTTAATGCAGCTGTGTTACTAATCCCCACACCTCAGACTCCAAATGCACTGTGCAAACAGTCCATAATAAGGTGGTTTTAAAAACCAGGGAAAGCTTGCAGAAGACTTTTCTAATATTAAATAACAATTTCCAATTTTTTTTCCTGAACTAAAAGGAATAGAAACTCTCTTTTATAAATGAGGATTGGTTACACTGCAACCAAACACCTTCTCTGTGGTTTAACAAAATACTAGATTTTATTTTAAATTGAAGATTTAATACAGACAAAAGGTGCTCTCTCTGACAGAGGGTACCATAAGTAAGAACCTAGCATTTTAAAATAGTTCTTACAATTACAGGTCGTGCTTTAGTAGCTTGAAATGTTGTATTTGTATAATTTCTCCTTCTAGGTGAACACAATTTTAAAAGGAAATGAAGCATTGTAATATAAACTACCACCTATATATACCTTGTGCTCACATTATAAATATTATCAGCAGCAAAAAAAAAAAAACAGCCAGTGCTTTTCCAAAGGAAGAAGACTTTTTTGTTTCATTCTTTCTTGATCTTTTGTTGTGACTCTCCCCTTGATTGACAGGTGGCATTCTTGTCTTTATGGATGGAGAAGCAAAGCCCTTGATGGTTATCGACATAAGGAAATGTCATGTCTGACTATGTTTCAACAGGACCTTTTTCCCCCTCGTTTTCTACTCCTTCCCCTCACTTAATTTAGTATATTTAATGCCAAAGAGTCTCTCAAATATGAATTTATAATCCGAACACTAATTGCAGTCAGGAACCCAAACCTGGCATTTAATTGCCATTTGGTACTAAAAGTCACATTTGCAACAAGTGTCCTTACAAGGTAAAGTTGACCAAGTCCCCTTTTCCTTTGCCCCTGTGCAACCAAAACACTCCTTGGCCTCAAACCTTTGAGCTGGTGGTGGAAATGTGCTGTTGGGTGACCAGGGCAGCTCTGTAACCAGCACGTCATTGTAAATTACACACGGGAGTAATTCATTCAGAAACCAGAAGTGGGTGGGAGCGGCAGAGCGGGGCTGACACAGCAACACGAGGGCGATTCACCCCCATGAGGGGCTCAGTGCTCTTCCTGGCAAAGAGGGGCACCACCCCCATTTGTGTCCAAAATAACTCCACCAGCACGAGGCCTGAGCCAGCGCCGGGGGGAGCGCAGGGAGCGAGAGAATTGTGCTCCCCACGAGCCTGGGTTTGGCTGTGGGAGTTTTTGTGGTGCGTCACACCAGTGGCACTGACCAGAACCTGCCATTAGCCCACCAGTATGCCATTAGCATGTCAGCAACATAGACCATCCTGCACTGGCCCTAAGGGACACTGCTGCCCTCCATGCCATCCCCAGTTCTGCCCTGTACAGTATTCCGTGTTAAAAATCCCACTGATCCTTCATGCCCTGCACAGGCTTCAGACTACTTCGAACACTTGTTCCTCTCCCCCCCCACACCCTTCTCCTCACTTCGTCATGTCTGAAATTAATTTGTTCTCCTCCATCTCGAGCAGGGATCGTATCTTTTATCTGCATTGAGAAGTGCCCAAACAGCATAAAAATTGTATCTTTGGGGATGTCAAATAATAAATAATAACAGTAGGGCAGACTGAGAATACTTTGTCTGGGATAATGCATCCATGCTCTCTCTCCCATGACCCTAATTCATCTGCATAAATTTCCAACATGTTTTATATGCATTATGCTAACATTTTGACCACTAACCACAGGGTGAAGAAATGTGACATAGGAGCTGGTTTTCTGCAGCCAAAATTAGGTATCTCTAATTAAAAAATAAAGAACAGGAAACTACTCCCCAAAACACATCTGTCCCTTTGAGTAGATCTATATTCCATCCCAGGTGGAGAATCTAGAGGCCTGATTGTACTAGTTACTCCATGAATGGCTCATGTCTTGCAGCAAGCAGATCCTAGGCAAGAGAATGGCTCTTCCTCTGACATTTTTGCATGAAGAGCATCACAGATAGGTACATTTCCAGTTATTTTCAGATTAAAACTATGTATCTTGCTCCTATATTGTGAGCAGTGTTTTGGGGTCTGATGCCTCTATTGTGCACTGAAATGAGGCAGCAGGAGCTGTGCAAGGACATCTTGCAAGGTTTGGATCTCAGGGTAATGTTCGATTGAATCACATCACCCCAGCTGGAGAGCAGGTGCTGCAGGTGGTACCCATGGTACCTGTCAAAGTTCCCAAACTTTCCTCCCCATCTCTTTGCCATATATTTCCTGACTCTTTAATCCATATGCTTTCAGGCATGCACAGGACAAATGCTTCATCCAGAAGACTGAATAAAGAATAACCAAGTAATTATATTACTTCTCTGCCATTGGATTCAATCTCACAAACGCAAAAAGAACATCTGAGAAGAGTCTGCCTGGCCTCTTCTTCTCCATAGCAGGAGTACAAAAAGCAAGTTCAGAGTCAGGTTTACACAGCCTAAAGCCAGCCTGTCTGCAGTTACAAGTTTTGCTACAGAAGAATGCCAGAAGAATTCTCTAAGCAGCAGAACAAAGAGGGAGAGAGACCTGAGCCAGTTCTGAAACAATTACATTACTTCAATTGAAGGAGTACTTGGGAAGACAATCACATGTGGGATGCATGAGCATTCCTATTTCTTCTAGTTAAGTACTCCTGCTTTTCCCTCATCTTGTCACTGAATGCATTTCTACTCCTTTACAGCCAGCCAAGCTATAAAATTCAGCATGAGCTTGAAGTGTACTACATGCTAATTTTGTATTGCCCTAATAATGCTCAGATTTACTGGGATCTATTCTCTCACTGATGCATATTTGTAAGTACTATTAACGTTAATGGGAGTTACCAACTAATTAGAAAGGAGAACAAAATCTAGGCTATAGGATGCAAATTAGAGTAGTGGCTGTGTCACTTATCTTCCCGCTGAGGAATTACAGAGTAGAGCAATATCAAGGACAGGGACTCTAAATTCTGTTGATTATTTGCCTTACATTTTACACCCTTGAACCCACAACAAAACAAAACACTCGAAGGGAAATATCCAGCCAGGTTATTAAAGTCTATTGCATAATCACAAAAATCTCCAAGCTCGTTCTCAAACTGAGAGAAAGACTTGAAAAGTCCTAATCTGGCTCACTTAAACACACTCGGCAGAGAACTGTTGCAAGGTGTAGCCAACAATTAATATTTTTAACAAGCTGGTCAAGAGAGTGTAGCTCAGTGAGTCTGTGTATTAAAAGGGCATTGTTAGCACACTGCTCGGCTTTTATGAGGTGAAACAATCCAAACCTACTTCAGTGCATGGAGTGGTTTGGAGAGGTTTTATTTTCATCCTTAAAGTCCAGGGTGGCTTTGGCATAATAAAGGTCATATCTCCTAATCATGGTAATGTTCACACACAGCAATATGAGCTCATTGCAGAGAGCTCCAGCACTCAGAAATCCCCGGTTAGAAGGTGTCACCGATTAAACTATCGCATTTCAAAGGCTTCCATACAGTAAATAGGAAAGAAAAGAAGAAAAGGAACCGTGGCCTTTTGTTATTCAAAAAGCTACGGAGAGCGATAATTAACCCATTTTTGTTGAGAAATCATTTGGACAAAAGTCAAGGGATTGCCACCCTGTCAATTGTTAAGTCTAGATAAGGACATTATATTCCACTGTACAAAGAGTGACTGAAGATAGTGAATAGAAAGTAGGCCACTACTATGACTTTCCCTAGTCCATCGAAAAAGAGGTCTATTTTTTTCCACAAAAGAGGTAATATAGTAAAAAATTCTCTTCCTACATTAAAAACATAACTACAGTGCTTGTTTTTGCATTTTGTTAAATATTCAAAGGTACCATGCAATTAGCATGTCATTAATGAATAATTAATTACTGCTAAAACAGCCTTCAGATTTTTTTGCAACTAAATTATTTAAAGAGCAAATATAACAATGGAATGCAGCTCCCCCCTTTCCTTAACTCTGTAGTTTCATCAGTGCATTGGTTTGGAGATGAATTGGGGATTATTAACTAAGAGAAAAATTATATTTTGGAACACGAAAAAATTCCACTTTCCCTTCCTGTTTCTCTGCCCTCACTGCCTCAAAGGAACCCGAAGACAAAAATGATGTAGTCCTTGTTAGGACTGCTCAGAATCCACGGGTTAAAATATCCAAGATGTGCTTCAGAACACAAGATTTGTACATTTCCTGAAAAAAAACAAACAAACAAACAGAAATCCAAAAAATGTTGAAAACTAATCCTGCCAACACTTTGCAGCAGTGAACCCCAAGTCTGAGCAAGTGCAGTGTATTTTTGTTGATCATTCGTCACCGGTTCTAGTGACAGTTACTT
Source organism: Melanocharis versteri (assembly GCA_013397845.1). Taxonomy (NCBI): domain Eukaryota; kingdom Metazoa; phylum Chordata; class Aves; order Passeriformes; family Melanocharitidae; genus Melanocharis; species Melanocharis versteri. The sequence goes on from VZTG01003987.1 coordinate 424,412, forward strand.
TATTATGAAAATCTACCCCACTATAGAGCCAAGAGCTAAAGAGAAAGTAATTTGTTGCCACTTGCAGATATACATCAGTAGTAAGACGTTAGTTTATATTTATAAGCTGCACATCTGTGAATCAGTTGGCCTACCCATCTGTTAACTGCACCAGTAAACAGGGAGTCTGTGCGCCGCGGATCCCCGCATCCATCACAAATTCCTTCTTTAATTGTATGTTTATGCAACAAACCTCCACTTAAGTGTATTTGAGAATGTTTTGAACAGTGATAATTAGTTTTTATGACTCAATGCTACTCTTCCTAACACTGATTCAACACTATTATTTTAATAGAGACAGCACTTTTCTCTGACAGTGTCAAAGCAGATTTTCTCCATGGAGCAGAATTTGTCCCTACAAAGATACTCTGGAAAAACAAACCTCTTCCCAGTATTCCCAAGCTACCATTACAGCATGCAAATGTGATTCTTCATCTTTTCATAAACTTTTCTTTTAGAAATTGGTCCCTGAAATAAAATACATTAAAAGCTATTGGCCCACCACAAAAAGTTGCAAAAGAGCTTGGATTGCAGGGGTCTGGATAACAGGGCCTGAATTGTAATGCTGGACACACAATTATTAAGACACACCTCGTGAGCATAGGAGCCCATTCACCTGTTTAAACTTAAGATCCCTGCTTACATATATTGATTCCAAGTGCTGTTTCATTTCCAAGCAGATTTATGCTTGGGTACTTCACCTAATTTCTGTAAACAAAAAGCTAATGGAGAAAAAAAAAAAGAGCCATAAAGTTATACCTCTCACTGTATCTCATTTTACTCAGGAAATACTGCATGCACCTTTTTGCATAATAGGGGATTTTCACAGTGGTTTTTTTGTAATGGCTTTACAGTGAAGTTGTGTACAATATGATGTTCAACTTCATAAAGCATTTAGTTACAGCACTGAGTTTGTTTGAGGAACTGAAAGCACACTTATCTATGTATCATTGTGCTGATGCAAATGGCAAAATTTTCCACATGATTAAACATCATTTTCTCAGGGTATTCTGTGTCCAACTGCCTGCTACTCAGTAAATGTTTAGATCAATGCACAGTTGATTCCAAGCCTTGCAAGCCTAAAATCCTCCCATATCTAAATAAACACATAGGTTTACTCAAGGCCAAAAAAAAAAGGACTCGGGCAGGATCTGGAAGGAATCAGCTGGATTAAAAAAAAAATGCTAGTATTTTAAAAAACACACATACTCTTGTGATAATATTTTAAACAACGGGTTACGTTTGTGTGTATCTCTACTCCTCACCAGGAAAGGGCTTCTCTTAGGGACTCTCAGAGCAGAAAGTGCCACCAGTGAATGGTGGAGCCCTGCAGAAAGTGCCATTGACTGACAGCAGTGACGCCCACTGGCACCGCCGGCCCCAGGAGCTGCCAGGAGCTCCCCTGGAGTTGGTCTTCAGCCACCAAGCTGCTCACAAGTCCAGCATCTGTTCTTTGCTTAACATGACTGGGAGCCGTATGGACACAGCCCTCCTCTCTCATTCCTGGGGGCAGATGCCAGCGTGGTCTTATGTCACTTCCAAGAGAAAAAGCCCTGACCTACACAGTGGCCATCAGACAAACCAGGATCTTAAGGAACAGCAGGCTTGGCAAACCATGATAACAATTTTTAGAGCATGTGGCAGCCCAAAGAGAAATTTTCCTCGGTAAGTATTGTGATTTTGTGTGATTACAGTTATGCAGAAAAGCCAGATCGAAATAAACTTACTGAGGATATGCAAAAGTGAAGAGTGCAAAAAGAAGCAATCGCTCTGTTCCCATCTCTTAAATCCTCTGCTCCCAAATCCACCAGACCCATACAGCACCAGTTAGGCCTGGCAGGGAACTGGAGCTCAGTGCTAAAAGTCATGCATTCCCCAGGTTCTCTATGAAACTGATGACAAGGGCATCAAATTGATGCTTCTGCCAGAACTGGCCAGAGTACAAAATCTCATTCCTGAGCAGATGTCAGGTAGGGCGAACATTCAATCTCCACAAGGCTTGGACAAAAATGTAGGACAGCAGCACAGAGGTGAAAGAGGTTTGGTGAAAAGAACAGATCTCAAGTCTCCAGCCAAAATATTTCAAAGCAACTTCTGCCGAGGAGACACAATCAACAATTTCAGTGAGAAAGAATGTCGGCTTCAGCACACACAAAAAACCTTCCACTAACATCTCCCAAATGGAAAAGATATTATAAACAACATTCACCTCACTCTCCTCCCTCCCTGTCACAGAAATGACCATGATTCTTTACTACATACCTTCAAAAACAGTCCTTTGCAGATGAAAAGAAATAAAATCTAACCTTAAGAAGTACATTCAGAGACCCCCTTTATGCCACCGCTCTGTGTTATGGAAAAATGAAGGTAAAAATCTGTTGAAAAACATTTCCCTGCTGTATTGTGATTGACATCTGACAGTGCTCAGTGGTGTCCTAACTTGGATGAATTTAAATGACAAGCTTTCCTTTATAAGTAACAGAGCTCCTTTTACAATAGAACAGCACGATTACTTCATGGAAAGGAAAAAAAGGAAGAATCAAAGTTTTTCTTCAAATCCCTGGGGGCACCCCTGACCTGTCACCAGGCTACGACCTTCCCTCGTTAATCTATGCAAATCGGATGACTCTAATTTGTGGCTCCGATTGCTTTGCCACACCTTTAAATTCAGAGATCAGCTACGGGATGATGGCTACATCACACAGAATTCAGATCACCTTCATGTTGCCAACATTTTTAATGCCACGACAGATGACTTTCCCACCATTCTGGGACACGGCAGTCCACGCAGCCCTCCAGACTACTTTTTGATTAACATCAAGACAAAAGGCAAGTGGTGTTTTGCCTCCTCGTTTGTGATTAGCAGCATTGCTGCTGTAAGCATTCCTAAGCTGGAACCCCTGGGAAGAGTATCAGATCCCAGGTCAAGGCATAGACTGCCAATATCACGGCTTCGCTAACAGTCACCCAATCGCTTTTATGGACATGAAAAAAAAAAAAAAAAGGAGGAAAAAAAAAAAAGGTATTCACTGTAATAAGCACCGGTTCCAACTGAGAGATATTATGTCAAACTCTAAGGCCTGTTTCAAAACTTTCCCCATTCACGTAACTTAATACACTTTGTAAGCCAAAGAGGGCAATATCACAGAAGATGCTCTATGTTCACCTTCCACGTCACACAAAGGCCATGGAAGCTATTTTGTCTGGGTTCAGTGCAGTATGGGGGTTAAACTTTTTGCTTTAAATTGGGTCCTCGACAAGGATACACTATTTTTTATTTAACCCTAGCCTAACTTATTTTATCCCTAGCTTTATCCCTTTTCTGCAGTGAGACTTTTGTCTTCCCGGTGCTGAAAAAGTGGAGATCTCCATTTATACTGGAAAATGTGTTAGTTATTTCTGTTATCCACATACACATCTTTCCATTCAGAAAGTTGTGAAACCCATTTTCCCGAAAACCCAAAAGCACATGGGAGTATAATTGATAGTAAAACATTCCAAGAATTTAATCCGTGCCCTATGTGATCCATCTAACAATACACTCTGAGCAATGATCTTATTTGCTCATGCCTTGCAACTCTGACAACACTCAAACCTGTTAACCATCTTTTCAAACAAACTCTGAAGGTTGCCAGTTGTGACAGATTTGCACCAGTGTTGATGGTAACATGGGAGTTAGTTAAAGTGATTTGATAAGCTTGTAGCAGCTTGAGGGGCGGCGTCATTCCAAATAAGTAAACAGCGTTGTCAACAACATAGCCCATCAATAAATGCGGCCTCTATCTCACACGGTCATTATTAAAATAAAAAAAAATATATAATAATATAGAAAATCAGAAAGGAAGGCAGGCAGATAAGGGAAAAAAAAAGGAAGAAAGTTTCTTTGTCTGTAGCCACAAATCAATGACATACAGCATCAGGGTTCACTGAAACACTGACAAACATGTCAGCAACACTTGTTTTTAGCATTACTGTATTCTTTACAACTATTAGGAAGCAAGTACAAGGTTATTATAGGCACAGAGGCTAAACATACAGTGACATGCTTCACAGGCTCACTCATGCTTTGTATCAGAGCTTTCACTTTCTATAGAAGTGGATTATCCCGTTTTCTCATGCTGATCCAAGTGATCTCATTACTTACAGAAGAATCCTGGCATACAAGGATTGCTCTGCCAACGATCACTTACAACATCCCAGCAGACTCTATTTTTAAAGAAAAACTATCATATTTTTCTTCTAATGGCTCTTCTATCGAAGAAAAAAAAATAAAAACTGAAAACAGCTTCCACAGGGATTTCAGCCTTAGTCACTGGGGAGGCCAAATGCAATTATGGATCCAATACTTTTTAACAGCTCCCACTCTGACAGCCAATAAGCAGTTTGGTATTCCCCCGTCTCCATCCCCTAAGTAAATTGCTATATATATATATCCACTGGCAGGCTGCCAGAGACTTTGGAGGCTCTGCACCACAAACATGCTCAGTGACTCCTGGCCATCTGGTGAGCTGGCTGGATCCCTGCTCCAGGATCCGTATCTTCGGGCAGAACCAGCCCCTGGAGGATCTGGGTACAGGCAAGGAGCATTTTAGGGGATAGGCTGCCTGTGCTGATTGACAGTGGCCCGTTTCTCTGCTCCATCCTCAAGAGCTTTTATCAGAAAGTGGATCCCAAAGGTCCTCCAGCATCTCATAATATACAGAAGCCCTTTCCATAAGGTGCGACTCGCCATAGCAGACCTCAAGAAGAGACCTGTAAATTAGCTGGGGAAAGTGCTTTAAAATAAACAACAGCTTTCAAAACAAACCCTAAAAGCATCTAGGCCCCTATCCAACTAAACACTTAAATGCTCGTGTGGCTCTAGAGAGGGAAGGCAGCTCACCAAATATGCACAGATGCTTGATAGCCAGAGTCACTTTCCACAGCTCTGCCACAGGCTCATCTCTAACCTCGGACAAGGGATTTGAGCCCTGCCCTGCCAGGCTTCGTTTCCTCCAGCTGCAAAACTGGGAAAGTCATCCTGAGTTTCATCCCTGAGAACATTGTCTTATAGATATTGGATGTTTATCTAGTGCGAGATACTGAGGTGATGAATTACACAGAGGTGCTTATACATTTAACTACGTACATCCAGATCTTCCCCCCAATACACTGAGTAGACCCTTTGAATTTCATTGACATTTCCCTCTAAGCAAAGGTTTTCTAGATCTTTAACTCTTGCAGAACATTGAGGATCATGGTTAAAATTGACAAGGGCAAAAAATGTTCTATCATGCTTTCACCAGTGGGAAATATGAAAATTCTGTCAATGCTTAGGATGTTATGATGTGGCTCAGATCTAAGTTCAGAAGAATTAGTTCCTTAACTTCAATTCAAGGGCCTTTTCACTAAGGAAACAAACCAGGACACTCCCTTTTTCCAGATGTATGTGAAGTCCTTATTATATATTCACATATTAGAGGGAGAATGATCCTGTGAGATTTGAGAAATAACAACTTGGAAAAAATTCCAAAGGACTGGCTGCAGTGTTGATTCATATCCAGAGAGGAAAATCTAGTGGATAGGGAACTGCCCAGGGATTTAGGAGATATGGGATATAGAAAAGATTCCCAGCTTAAATACAGACTTCTTTGGAGAACTGGTTTCATCTCTCCTGTAAAATCTCAAGAAAATTGCACATCATTACTTCAGAGGGGACATAATCCATTAAAATATCTGAGGTAGACTTGAAATAACAGGGGTTTCAACCACGATACTCTTTTTATCTTCCTGATTTGCAGCCTATCCAAACTCCATTGATTCCTACATCTCTGCCCAGACTGGTATTAAAATCACCTTGGCAGTGCAACTCCAGGATAAAGACATCTGCTAATTCAGAAAGAGCACGGAGGCTGCCACTGCTGTGAGAGATTGGTGACCATGAACAGGGTGATACATTGGCCTGGGATAGTTCAGGAACAGCAGAACTCCACAGCTGCCTTTTCCAGTCCAGCTAAAGCAGCCTCCCAACAGCACCCATGGGGGGACAGAAACACTCAGGAAAAGCCATCCATTCAACTGAACAATTCTGCCTAACTGTTGCCAAGTTCTACTCGAAAAGAGGCAGAATTTACCATCACAGACCGGAGCAACAACGCGTGTTTCCTGTAATTAAATGATTAGTCCCACTTCCAAGCTGAGACTGGAGCCAGAGCACTCACATGGCCCATGCCATTCCAGAGGGGCTCCGTGGGGAGACCACCGTGCTCACTGCCCTCGGAGAGAGCAGGGGAAGGGCTGCATTGCACGGGAAGCCACAGTTGGAAACCATTGAACTGCAACTGCGTCAGGTGCTGCTTCACCCTGCACGTTGGGAAGGGTTTCAGTTCAAGCAGTGGTGACTAATTGACCTGGAGCTGTGCTCCTGCCCCTCCCATGGCATCCGAGCTCATCTCGCCTCTGAAATAGCAAGGGGTTAAGACTCGCCACGAATGCACCACCTACATTTTTAAGGCTATAAAAATGGGATGCTCACACTTTTCCTAACCCCTCACCAATGACCAGACCCATATGTAAATTTCACACAGTAGTATTTAGTAGCATAATTAATCCCTACTTTATGTTATGAGTAATATTTCCTATTCCCGACCCTGCAACGTCCTTTAAGAAGATCCATGTTCCAATTAGACTAGCCCATCGGCACTCTTTTAATGAGCAGATTAATCATTCAGATGGGTACAATGGTGTCATCACAGGTTTTAAATATGATAATCTACATCCTAATGGTGCTGCAAAAGCCTTAGCTCACAGCAAAAAAAGGTAGGCAAAAACTGGTGATACTTTCTTTTTTCTTCTCTTTCATTTTCCATGTGACTCAAGACATGAGAATTCTTGGGTGATGCAGAAGGTGCAGCAAGAGGCAGCTGGGAGAGAGGGGCTGCAGAGCAGTGTGGTAATTCAGGTGCAACAATTGTTTTGCAAGTGTAGAGAGATCTTCTGGTCCCTGAAAAACCTTCTGTCGTGATGAGAAAAAGTTTCAGGTCTTCCTTGTCAGCCTAACAGATCAGCTCTGCCCTTACAGCCTTTTCTCAACACTTATTTAAAACACATCTAAAATGTGAGACTGTCATTCAGAAATTCATTTAATTTTAATAATAATAGAGGTCTTTTCAGATCATGCCAACTTCACCATTTCCAAAAGGCAGGCTGGATATCTTTAAAGCCAAATAGAACCTATTGTATTTCTTTATAAGGACAAAAAAGAATAAAGACAAAAAATACTTTCAAACTACATTATACGGGCTCAATTCCATGCAAGCTGGTGTAGATACTCCTGCTCAAACGGAGTGAAAAAGCTCCTAATAGTATCTTCAAACTAGAAGTGCCAGGGTTATAACCCAGGACCATCCTCCATCTCTACTCTCAGTACAACAGTTAAGAATATGGGCTGCACCACCCCTTAACTGTGGCTCTCTAGTTAGCAACAGGCAGAAGTTTCATTTGCTTTTTCATCTCTCGAGCTTGTGTTAGTAAGACAAACCCTGTGGAACAGCAGCTCCTTTGCAGACACACAACATTGATTTACACTGTGATTGATTTTGATGCAGCCAAAAAAGAACCAGCAATTTGCAATTGAGGCCAAGGCTGTATTTTAAACCCAGCAAGAGAAGGATAGTGGTGGATTCTTGTCTATGAAAAAGTTAACTGCCAACCATGATCCATTTCTGAGCACTGTCCTGTGGTAAACAGTCCCCATGAAGTCACGACCAAAGTCTGAGTAATTCTTTCATCACTGTCTGAGGATGAACTGAGTAAGGGATATAAAATTTGGGCTAACCCCGAATGTGCCCACACACAGTCTATGGCAGAAGGCAGCTAAATTCTGCTTCGAGATGTCTGAACTTCATTAAAACATGTTTCTGCTACAAAAGAATCCTTATTTCTTATCATTAAAGCAAAATCTCTTCCTCAGGAGCCAAAATCTACCCTCCAAAGTCACTGTCAACAGCGTGATTGTATTTTTCAAATCACATTTTTCAGCTAATTGCTGTCCAAAGCCTCCTTGTTTTACTCAGATATGTAACTGTAGGAATCAGTCATGCTACTCATTCAATTAAATTGTATCCTTCTTGGCCCTTCATCTTTTAGGATCTGATCCAGCTCTCCTTGACTACAGAGACGATTGGATCAGAGCCATTTTGCATAAAGCCAGCAGAGGATTTGGTATTTCAATCAGGTGTTCAGGTGTATTGCCTGAACTCAGTCTGAAATTGCCTGCTCGAGATAGGCTGATGCAGAGAACTCTTTGCATACTGAAGGAAGCACTGAAATTATAAAGAGCTGTCTTGTGACCAGGTACTTGCTGGGCTCGGAGACATTATTCTTACTAATGCACCTTTGCTAATGTCCACATCACAAGGATATTTTTTCCTTAGCATAACACTAATGTTAGTTGTCCATTATAGTATCAGGAGTCATAATGGCCAAGGAATCCCTACAGTGAAGGAGCAAAAAGAACATTCAGAAATAAACCCCTACATTGGTTATGAGAATATTGCTTCGGCAAAATGTTTGTATTATTATTTAATTTATTTTTTAAAGTGCATTAATTTTCTGCTCATTTTGCAAATTTGGGACATCATTCATAAGGCAGCACTTCAGAAGCACTTAGGAATAGCAGCCTCAACCCTCAGATGGTCCCTGTGACATTCCTCTTACAGATATTCCCCTCACAGATATTCCCCTATGCTCACCCTGGCTGGCTTTTCTGCAGCAAATGCATTCTCTGCATCTGACACGAGGATCTGATTGTGGCTGTCACTCTCGGCTGAGGCTTTAACTAACACTATCTGTGCAACTCTAGAAACCACATCAAATTGCAGTTTTTCCTGATTTTATTCCAATTTGCATAATAGGTCACCGTTAGCACACTGTGCTGAAGGAGAAACAGCTCAACTGAAATCTACCTTGAATGTTTCCATTAAAATGTGCTCCATTTTTTCCCTCTGCTCTCACTCCTGTCAGCCCACCAGTGAATTAAGGAAATACCTATGTAAACAACTATAAAAATGCAAAAAATAATTATAAAATTAGTTCTAGATGCATAATCCAGCGTGATTCATGTTATGTTCCCACCGTGATCCCAGTTCCAGAAGAGTTAATCAACCATAGCAACCTTCTAATCAGAGCAGTGAACTAATGATCCTATTTCTGAGTAATACCAGTCAGATAAGGCTCTCAAAAGGTAGTTAACATCACTTTGGTGGAAAGGCATGACAAGTGCAAGTTCTAGCAGTGAGTAATGCATCATTCATGCCCCCTCTCGTTCTGACATTTTAACGTTATCTTGTTTTACTGTGTCGGCCTAACACTGCCACTGCTGGCAAATTAAACTGTGAACTTACAAAGTGGGTGGCAATAAATACAAATTATGAGAGTTCAAAAGATGTCCCTGGAGGTGTACTGCCAGACATGGAATGTCTCTGGCTTTTCTGTCACATAGCAATAGACAAGACAAAGTGTAGCATGAGCTGAAAAAAAGAATTAACTACATCACGGTGAAAAATGAGAGGAAAATGAAAAGAAAAAGAGGGGGAAAGAAAGGAAAGCCAAATAGAAGGGAGATGTAAAGGCAGGGCAGGAATGAACAAAAGAGCATACCTTTGGAATATAAAACATAACTCTATTTCACCTTGCAGAACAAAAAGCTACGTAAATTAGGGATCAACAAATGCCTCTTAGAAACATCGACCAACTATAAAATATTGTCAATGTTAATACAAAAGTAAATGTCTCCTCCCAAAGAAACTGCCACACAAAAACAGCAGCAGCATGATTTTGCAGCATTTGTATCTCTAGCAGAAATTCAGAGTCTCCCGCTTACCCACGCTAACAAAGATTTCACATTTTGCATCAACTTAAATAGTGGGGCAAAATCCTGCTCTCATTGTCAGGAGGAAAAAAAAAAATAATTGAGAGAAACTGCCTGAGGCGACAACAAGGAAATCAGAAAAAGGCTCCTTGCACAGACTCATCCCCAGCCTTTTCTATTTTGTGTAAGGAGATAAGAGGGGCAGTGGGGTTCCCCTCGGACCCCCCAACTCTCAGGAGGCTGGTGACCTGCTCAGCCCCCCCAAGCCAGGACCCAACACACACTGCAGCAGCTGTACTGCAGATTTACCACAGACAAAACAGAGAAAGTTAACGTTTCTTCCTTCCCATGGGAAGATAAAACTTTCCATGCTATTAATGGGGTCAGAAAAAACCTGATTTTAATATACCCAAGCCATGAAGCTTATTCAACTTGGTCTAACACCACTAATGAATCTTATAAAACATTTTATCTCCCCCGCCCATGTTCACAAACCACTCACATGAGGCTTGAAAATCACAATAATATCTTCCCAAAGTGCAGATATCACTCACACCATATGCAGCACAACTCTTTATTTTTCCCTATAAACTATTGGTTTCATTGAAACTCATTAGCATCACCTGTGTTAATTACACTAGCAAACCAATCAACAGCTCCTTCTTAATTAGGTTTTCTTTATTAAAGCCGGAAATTACCAAGGAGACAAAAGTCAACTGGGGAAATTATGTGAAAAGGAGTGTTTATGCCAAATTACCATACAAAATATAATAAGGAAAGGAAACTCAGTTTGTTTACAGGAATAACAAACAATATTAATTTTCAAGGTCACTGGCACAATTATTAATTACCTGCCTTACATTTTATTGTGATAGTTTAGTCGGCAGAGGCAGGAGTAGCTCATAAAAAACCCTTTGGAGTGTGGCTGCTCTGCATTTCAGCTGCCGCGGTCGCTGCCGATGACGCGGGCGGTGTTTTAGGAAGTTACTTTCATGAGCGTTTCCCAGATGGGTTGGCGCGATGGAAACTCTGTCAGGTACATAAAAAGCTTCGTGGTTTGACTGCTGCCTCCCTCAGAGAGGTCCCATGGGAAGGGAGAATGCAGCCAGGGAAATCCAGGTTGCCCATTCCTGGTGGAAGGCGTTTTGGGGTCCAAGAACACACCATGACAAGTGCTGCTGCTGCTACTGATCCTTAGACTTAATGGAAACGCCAGTCCCCATGCTTTACACCCCCTGATACCAGTTAAAATGACTCCCACAGCTCCAGGGAACAGAGCTGGCACGGGCTGAAACAAGCCCCACTCAGCATAACTGGTTTTATGATGTTCGGTGGGGAACACGGTCAAATTGACCCTTCTGCAGAGGAAACCTGCTGGCATACCCAGCTCCTTCCCCTCCGCTGCCTGGAAAACGCTACCAGGCTTTGTTTGTGGGTCCACAGCCAGACTCAACAGCCTCCTGCTCAGTCTGGTTGGCATTGGGTTGATGCCAAGATGAGGTCAGGGTGCTGGGCCACAGAGCAAATGCTGTGGCTGTTACTGTAGGAAGTTTGCCAGATGCTTTCTCTGCCCATGCCCACCTACCACGAGAGTCCCTTTTGAGTGTTCCTCACCACATTGTGCCTTCTTTCCAATTTCCTCTGTGCCCACAGAAACATAGGCTCACACATCACTGCAGCTCCCCAGCTCTACCAGGATCCCCAAAGAATCCTTAGATAGCACCACCAAAGCAGTTGTCTCCAAATTAACCACCTGGCAAGACAGACTGAATTTTCAGCTGACCAATATGAAACTCAAAGCTTGAGCTCTGCATCCCTGACCAAATCTGTCAAAGGAACCAACTGAAATAAATAAGACATTCATGAACTGTAGATTATCTGCTGTTAATTTACCTCAACAATAGATTATTTCAAAGTTACTCACTGTGCTGCACAACAGTTCAGTTTAGCTTTCCAAAAATGAACTGACTGTTCCAGCCTTGCACCGGTTGATGTATCTACAGCTTTATAGAACTTCATTCTGGAAACTCCTTTCTAATTCCATAAAAACTCAGAGCCTGCATCACCCTCCTCCTCATGTTTCCTAAATGGCTGTGAGCAGGTCTTTTTGAAGCTGACAGCAGTTAGTTCAGGTAACTTGCATACATGCTGTTCTTACACTATGTGAGATGGTTTTTTCTGTTGTTTCACCATTTCTTCTACACTAAATGAAAGACTATACCTAATTTTTAATTAAGCCTTTGTATTCTGGCCTAGTATTTTAGTGTCTGCATCCTTAGTTAATCTCTCATCAGGTCTTTTCAGTCCTGCTAACACTTGCATTTGGAAAGAACAACATTCTGTAGTTTTACAAATATCCAACATCCTTGGAAAAAAGCTAGTAAAAAAAAAAAATAGTTGTCTTCTCAGAACAACTCTTCTTTAATCCTGTTATCTGTTATACCATCAACATCTCAGTCTGCAATAAGTCCATTTATTAACTTTCAAACGCACACACCTTAGCTTTATTGCACAGATCTATTACATAATGGGCAATCATCTCATTTCACAGACAGTTGCTTGTAAACTAAGGTAATGTGGTTTTCCCATGAGTTATTTTTGTGTGGATTATGGAGTTTCTCTGTATTTTTTCGTGTTTGTTGATCTTACACTTTGCAGTCCTCATTGTGGCACCAGGGGAGATGCAGCAGTCACCAGTGCCAGGACACCTGCAGCATCTGCTCTCTGCGTGGAAAGCATCTGCCACTCTGGGACCTCACCGCTCATCTGGGCTCCCAAGTGTGACCATAGTACAAATATTTCACTTTCTCAAACTTCTTTGCAAATTCCACTTCATTCCAGCAAAATTTGGAAGCATTACCACCCCTTCCCTCCAGCTCTGCAAGGACTTGTTCCAAACTGACAGTTCCTTTGATCCTTTCCCTTCGTTTCCTCACTGAAATAGATAATGAAGATGTGACACAGACTCAAGAGGGCTGGTGAGACACTGGGTTACGTCCTAACCTCAGCCAGCTGATGGAGGGAAGAAAATGGGTATACAAAGATCCACGTCTGACTCTCCAGAAAACCAGAGTGCTCACACAGGGGAATGGGGAGGACTGGGAGGGAAGTGGCTGCCCTGAAGGTGTCTGTGTAATTGAGGACATCTCACACCGTCCTTGGCAGGAGTTTCTTCCTCTCCCCACTGCCTGGGAGCATTTCCCCTCAGCTCATCCCAGTCCCTCCCCTGACACACTGACTCTAATGAAAGCACCACCTAGAATCTGCATTCGAATCACATTTTCTGGTTCAGTCAGAAGACATATCCATCCCTGCTTTGATCTTCACAACGGGCTGCAGGAGAAGAGGCACCCTCCAGTCATTCCCTGAATCTTCCTGGATTTCAGAGTACAAGAAGAACACAGTCTGCATACGCCAAGAAACTGCTGGGAGAGCCCCCCAGGTGAACATCCAAACTCTGGAAAAAGTTATGGGGGCTCTCCACACCCTGTCTTATGAGGGAATAATTTGTCAATGCAGAGAAGTCCCTACTCGGCCTCTTCCACTCAATGAATGCCAAAAATAATCTGCAGATGTTGCCTGTGACATCACCTGCTGCACCAAGCCCTTGCAAGGTAGGTCATGTCATGGAATGTAACAGGGCTGTCTCAGAAAAAGAGTGGATGATTTTAGAAAACTGTATTGCACACTAAAGGTGGAGCTTCCAATCTGTGCATCATTTAAACCAGGCTACCATATTTTGTTTTAAAAAGAGACAGACGTGAAAATGTTCATTTCTTTTATATTAGGAGGGGAAAATAGCCGAGGAGAAAAAAAAAAAACCCTATTCTAGAAATGCATCACAGTTGCAACAATTCAAGAATGAGTATTTAAAAGACAATTTTTTTAAGAACTATATGATTTCCCTGATAAACCATAATGGCTCTTTAGAACCCATCATGGTCTACTATTAAAAAAAAACATATTTAAAACACTTCTAAAATATGTGTTATAAAGATTTTTTTTTAAAATGAAAATTATTTACCCAGAAGACCATAATGGTTCTGAAATGTACTTTGTAAATTTGTATTCAGGGACTTTTTTTGTTAAAAAGGATTTTTTTTCTTTGGCCCAAGAGATCTTGAACAGCTTCTATGGAACTATCAGGATTTATTGTTTTAATAGGGCTGAAATGAAGTTTGGAGCATGCACATACAGCAGCAACGCTCTTCAGACAAGAATGAGAAAGAGGAAAAAGAAAAAAAAGGCAGTAGAAGTGGAAGGAGGAAAGGAAATGGAAGAGGGAGACAAGGAGAAGGAAGACTGCCCAAACAACTAAGATGCCGAGGCACAGAAGAGCCACAGTCGTGGCAGCAGATGCAGTGATGGGGAAGTCTAGAATTTCCAGGAAATCGGGGGGAGAAAGTATTTCTCAGCTCAAGGGAAAGCACTGCTCCCACAGACTGCAGCACTGCAACGTGCTGGCTCTGGAGGAAGTAAAGTGGAAGAAAGGAAGCATTGATTTGGGTGAGCAGGAGCTGCAGAGCCGAGAGCAGCCCCGGGTAAATACTGGAAATGCTTCCACAGCAGCAGCATCCCGGGGTTCAACAGCACGGGCTGTTTGCAGCCTGCTCCTGAGTGCCCATCAGGCAAACCCAGCCCACACACTGCTCCTGCCTGCAGGGAAACCATGTGAGAGGAGGAGTGGGAACAGCCAGAGGGAAGCAACACGGCCAACATCCCACTCGTGCCCGAGCAAAACCATCGCAGCCACCTCCGAGCCGCACCAGGCAGTGGGGAACCGAGGCAGCCCGTCCGTGTCAGCAGGAAGGGCCTGGCTCTCACCCTTCAGAAACATCCTCCGGCTGATAAAGAATGATTTTAACAAACATGGTGCCTCAGAGTGCAGTGCCAGAGACACAAACCAATCCATCGTCCAAGGCAAACCCTCAGGAGGGAATTAGGAAGGGGATGGAGACCCTCAGTGAACAACCAGCTGTGGCTGCACAAAACAACCCGCAGCAAAGAGCCAGTTCTACACGTGTGCACGCACACACCAGCACACACACACACATCACCACGTCCAGGAGCCACAGTCAGTGCTACCACACGACTCTGAGGCATCGCTTTCGATTTTTGTTATCCTGGCACTTTAATTCTCACTTGGGAAGAAAATACCGTGCCTGGAATGATACTCCAGGACCAGGAGCCAACTGCTTTGTTACAGGTGTATCAGACTCTGCTCAAAACAGTCCTCATTCAATGCAGCCTTTCAGTGGCAAAACCAGCTTTGCACTGTTGGAAAAGTCAGAAATCAAAGCTCCCAGGAGCTGCTGGCCTGCACCATGCAAAATTCCACTGCTCAGCCACACCGAGGCAATCCTTGAGCTGCAGATGACAAGCGCCCACAATTGTCTGTGACCAGAGCAGAGGCTCAGCCTCTGAACCAACTCTAGGGCAATTCTAAAATGTTAGCTGCCATCCTTGCTTATTTTCCCCTTATAATTGGAAATAAGTACCAACTAAAAGCCAGCAAACAGGGTTTGTCCCAAGTCAAGTAAATACATCATGAAATCCCAATATCTGCTGATGCTGCAGAGGGCATTACTTTAACTAAACAAATGCCTAACACAACACATTTAAATCACTTTAGTCTATGTCTAGAAGAGATTTAGAGAGAAAGACAGGACAGTTCTTGAACATTTTTATGCAATACTTGGTACCTTCTGAGTTAGATATCCATAACTCACTGTATTAAGAATTTCTGTGCCTGATCCTCTTTGGATGTTTGTGCATTGCCACAGGTGAGAAGGAAGTCTACACTGGTAGAAACGACCCTGCTGGAGTCAGTGAAGATGTGTGCTCAAGGAGGAGTCCAGCCTGTCCTGCCAGGAGAGCCTCCCACTCACGGGCTGGATGGAGCAGTGAAGGGGTGGTTTTCCCTGGTGAGTGCCAAGCAGAAGCTCAGACTGCATCACCTCTGCTCTCTTTGGACTGAAATTCCCTGCATCTACAGGCCAGGATAACTGGTGCTAGTGGGTGAAGTTGGGAGAGCTCTGCACCTGGAGGCCTTCACTCCTCAGGGAATGGGGGATACACACCTGTGGAGAGGAGACTTCTTTGGCCACTTGCACCGATCTGCTATAAACTCACAAAGGATAACTTTTGTCACCAGTCTTCCCCGTAACACTTCAAGAGCTTAAAATACACTTTGAGGAAGGTTTCAAACAGGTTTTTTTCCCCTCAAATCTGTCTACGCTTATTCACCGTGGATTCCAGAGGGATGACCTGGATTTCCTTGCACATTCTAAAACCAAATTATATCAGTCCCAATTAGGTCATCTGCTAGCTGCACCTGCAGCTCAGGACTGCAAAATTCCTCCCCCTATGTATCTCCCTACAGTTCAGACAGGCCAGGGAAGCCTTCTGTGTTAGAATAACTACTATAAAACCATATAACACGGCCTAAAAATACAATTATAATTGCAACGCCAAAAGCAAGCCAGTCAATATCTCCAAGATTCTAATAGTTTCAAGCACTATTACCTTAACGGTCTCACATCACAGTACTGATTAAAGAAACATTTTGTCTTTTTATCTGTATTCAATGGAGAGCGTAATCACTGGAGTGTAGAGAGCTAAAATATTTATTAGGAAGTATACAGCTCGGGTCAGGCGGCGACTGGCAACATTCAAGCAGTGAGCTGCAGCCCAGCTTGGAGTCTAAATCACAGATCCCATCCCATCATCTCCTTGGGGTCATCTGCTGCACACAGGACAAGCTTTGGAGTGAGTTCTGCTCCTGCTCTGCCCCTCTGAAAAAGACTCACAGGAAGATCCCCCTCAGGAGCTTCAGTGGGCAGCATCACTCAAGGAACAGGTATTTCTATCTGGCTATGGAGATGGGATACAAATCAGCTTCAAGTATGGAAAATACACATTTGGGGCTTTTTTCAAAAGTAAATGAGCAAATTTACCCTCATTGACAGTAGCATTGCTCTTCATCTAGAATTAAGGAAAAAAAAATAAAGAGGCTAAGCCCCCATTCTTGTCCTGATAAATTTGTTTTCTCTTTTTGCCTAATTGCTTAACAATAAATCCACACACACTCTATTATCCATAGCCTACTGCAATATTCCTCAGGGCACATGATCAGCAATCAGAAAGCTTGAAAGATGGCCAACATAATCTTAAATATCCCAGTGTATTACCAAATCAGTATTTCAAATTTAGTGGACATACTCAGATATGTTTTCCTCTCCACAAGAGGCATCACGTAAGTGGCAAACAAGATACAGAAGATCGATTATTTAGCATAATTGCACAATCTAATTGTATGGATTTTAAATGGAACAGGAGGAGAAAGATTAAAATCATACAGCACAGCAGTATACTTTCACAGAGTGCATGAAATAGATTTTCCCCAATTAGCGGAACAATGGAAATATTTACTGTCAATCCAGTGAAGATATTCTGAAACAAGAGTCAAACAACATCCAGACCTGCACAGGGCAGGAGCAAATAATTTCATCATTGATGGGGAAAAAAACCCAAACAACCCCAAGCACTGAAAACTTACACACTCAACTCAAAAAAAGCTTCATTTCAGAACCACATTTGGGGACCTCATGAACAGCCTGTCCTGACTTCCCAAAGGAAGCACCACATCCACGCGAGCTGGATGAGTTTTAGACCCATCTGTGAGCGCACAGCACCGCTCACCAAAACCTGGAGCGCTCCAGCCCATCCTGCAGATCAACCAGGGGAGTGGAGGGAGCTCCCCTGTCTCAGAAATTAAGTGCAGGCGCTAACCTTGTCATATTCCCCGGGCAGACAAAGGCGCGCGGCTCCGCTCAGCCGTACCACGGGTTAACTGGCATTTCTAATACTTTTCACCTAGCCCAGCTTGACAGATGCCTAACCTTCGCCGGGAGTGGAGACAGCCTGATGGGCCCTGGCCATACAGGGGGAAAATTTTTGATGCTTCCCACTTATGACATGATTGATTTTCTTTCAGCGGCCCTTCACTTTTGGCTGTGGCGAGGGCTGCCTGCCCGAGCCCCCGCGCGCCCTGACCTCGACATATGGCCGCTGTGAGGCTGAAAACTGATGACGGCAGAAACCTAAAAAATCAATAGGCCCTGTCAGTCAGTGGGGAGGCGAACGTCTCTTAAAAACCCAATCACGACATGGACTTGCTGCATGGTGCGGATCCGCTGCACACTTGAGAACACACTGAATTTCCCGCGGGGTTTATTTATTTAATTTTTTTTTTTTTTTTTTAAAAACTTCTGTGTTAACACACCATTTACCTATTTATTCCTTAACCTTTTATGCAGCAGGAAAGCGCATGAATCTTGTTAGGGTAGAATCTCCACAGTATTAACTACAAGAAAAAAAATTAAATCCCTGGAAACTCTCTGGGAATAGTATGAAATAAATAAAGAGCACCTTTCCGTTGCCAATATAAACACTGACATCATTATTTTTGACATTATCTGGAAAGAATTTAGATATAAGGACTTCTAGAGTCTAAAAACATATGAGTATGAAACTGTTTTAATTTTCGTTGCAGGGGGTGAAGTATTGTTTTGGTTTGTTTTGATTTTTTAACTTAGTTTTTAAAATATGTAAGAAAGAAACTGAATTCACGATTGGTTCTACACCTCATAGTTCTTGTCATCCTCTGTGCTCAGTGAAGAAAGGAAATTATTGGGCCCACTGAAATCAGCTGGAGATGCTGGTGCTCTGTAAACTGCACTGAGCCATTTGTATCCTGCAGGACTGGGCCAACAACATCCAACTGATCCCTCTGCTCTTGCCAGCTCAGGAAACAAAGGCATTTTACAAGAGAGAGATAAGCAATATAGCATACAGTGATTCCATGTATGTATTTTGCCCCAAAACAGTCTTCCAGAACCCTGATGAAAAGCAAACAAACAAAAATCGAACCACAATTAGAACCATAAATGTTAACCATGGATGGGCCCCATTATACTTTATCACATCCATCAAGATTGCAAATCCCAAACAAGGAATGCCTCCGAGTGATTTACCTAACCTGGCTGAAATTTTAGAGAGAGAGGCTTTATTTGAAAACCATATCTTCGTGCAGGGAAAAAAAAAAAAAGAAAACTGTAAAGAGATGTTGGCTGAGAAATCGATGCATTACCAGGATGCATTTTAGAAATCCACCAAAAGTAAGGAAGATTTTTAAAAAATATTCATCGCACAAATAAACAAATCCTAATGCTGAATTCCCAAATTAAGACCAATTAAAGCTTTCTTTATGACTACAAACCTGACAAGCTTACAATTTCGCCCTGTTGCAGTGGGGTGTGTGTGTGTTTTAATGTAATATTAATGAGCCAGGATGGAGGGTCATAAAAAGTGATAGGTTTTTGCGATGGTAAATTATAAATCGGTATTGATTTTTCCCGGCACTAATGCAGCCAGCTTATTGTAAGACACCACAGGCAAAGTGCACTTTATCAGATTAGACTGGAGCCTGGTATCAAATATACATGAGAAAAAGGATGCATTTGTGACTTAGACTAGACTTTTTTTTAATGATACATGAAATTTTTAAGGAAAAAAAGTCTCAGAATATTAAGAAATTAAATACCATTTTAAAAGATCCCAGATGGTAGCAAATAGATATTAATGTCACATTAGGGTAATTTGTTTTTACCCTGATGGAATATAGGAATATAGGAATAAGTACGTGAACTAAATCCTGCTCAGATTTAACCATGTGCTTAATCAGTCCAATTTGTGATCATCTCAACTGCTCATGAGAAAAGTTTCTCATTTGCATAAAATGCCTGAAGAATCAGGCCCTACATCTGCTCATAGCTATAGGTGATAGCAAGTCTCACATCTAGAGACCTATTCAGTGAATATAGGTCCTGTGTGAGGGACTTTTTACATCCTACACTGCTTTGAAGAAGTTGTTTTTTCTCCCTATACCTCGTACCACCCCACCATGCCAGCCAAAGACTATGAAAGAGCTTTTCCTTGTAGTACTTTTATTGCTCAAATACTGTGAAGCTTTTCTTTCCCTTTCATCTCAAAAACGCATTGGGAGTTGGCCGCGCAGTAAAACTGGGCGTTATTTTTAAAATCAGCTCTGCTTTTCATCTCCTGGCCTTCCCGCAGTCAGGATTTCCTCATTAAAACATTTCAGTGACGTGGATAATTGACCAAAAAAAAAAATCGAGAGGGAGAAAGAGAAAACAACAACAACAATAAAAAAACACCGTTGTTTTCTGCAAATTTGCCCTGGATGGGCAGCAAACCAGCACCCCTTTCTCTGCACTCAAGAAGGGAAGGGAAAACTTTGCACAAAGGCACATGCCCACATTCCCAAGAGTGTTCCAGGGATTCTGCCATCCCTCGGTGGCCTCTGCCATCCCTTCCTGGTGGCTCCAGGCTCTCCTGATGGCCTCAGCCCTCCTCCTCTGGCCCCGAAGGTCCTGCCAGCCTCCCAGAGCAGAGCTGGCCCCAGCTCCGGCTGCCTCACTGGCCCGAACAGCCTGTGTGAAAAACTCCGTAGTTTTCCCCCAAACCCGTATGTTCCTTGACAGGTTGTTAACAAACAGCCCCACACAGGCTGCCTGCGAAGGACCTGAAGCGAAGTGCGAACCCAAATAAGTAACAGCAGGAAGGAGGAGGAAGGGATGGAGGGGAAGGGGCTGGGCTGCGTTTGGGGGTATTTTCCACAGGGAAGAAGGTGTGGGATTGGGGAGATGGAATCCTCAGGGGCATCTAAACCCCTTGGGAGGTTTAAACAAAGGAGAATTGAAGTCAATCCTTTATGTTTCACACAAAGAGGCAGGGGGCTGAGAAGCCCCCACGCTGGGCACTGAGGAGGGGTCTTGGTGCCAGGGATGCGGAGGGATGGAAGGTGCTCCCATTCCCCATTTCCCTGTGCCACCCCCCACCAGAGCATCAGCTTTCAGCCTTTTTGTATTTCAGCCACAGAAATTAATGCTTGGCATTGCCCTCAAAACCTTTCTGGAGCTATTTACCTTCCTGTATTCAGCTTTATTATCCTTGTAAGCAAACTAAGAGAGATGAGAAACTGGGAGAGGAGAGGGAGGGGATGCTGCTTTTTTCTTTCAAATAAATGCATACAAATACTCCCAAGCAAACCCAAAACACCAAGACTTCCTCCCTGCCAGCCCAGCTGGCCCCTCTCTCTGTGTCCAGCCACACTGATGGCCACGATTGTGGCTTCCTAGAGCTGACCTAGCTGACCACAGGCCCTCAACACCATGGAGTGAACCCACAGCAACTTACAGGACCTCACGGAAGTTTTGCTTGGGATTAAAACAACAGAGAAACTCAAAACACAACCAGTCTCATCAGCAGATTGCCAGCAACCCTGCTCGTCTTGCAATGATGCATTAGATCACAAGATAAAAATCTGAGGCCTGATCTTAACAGCCATTTCTCAGACAAAATCCCTATAAACTTCAATGGAAATTCTGTCCGCCTCGGGACCGACTGGGCTTTTGCCTTGCAACTTCTCATACGCTGAAAGTAATAAGAGGAAACTTTTCTTTTTTTTTGACAAGACCTCATCAGGTAAAACCTAATAAAGCTAAAAAGGAAATTAGAAAAACGAAAGGTTATTCCCAGAGCAGTCTGATCCTGCCTCAGCCAAAGCCAGCGCTGGAGACGCCCTCATCCTGAAGGAGCCAGATTGCCACTGGCACATCCCCCCAGGCACCAGGGTGTGACAAACCAAGGGGCACCTCAGCAGTGCCCCACCAGACCCAAAGGATGATAAAACACAGCCTCAAATCTGACCCAGGGAAAGAGGAGCCCCCTCCACCGCCTCAGTACAAACTCTCTGTGCTCCCAGTCAAAGCAGCACTTTTAAAGAATTGCTATAAATGTTATTAAAGTGAAACAAGCCACTTTTTAAATGTATGCTAATTCCACTTTATTAGTGATGCCAAAGTCCTCATTTACATTTTTCATAAAAATTACACAGATTTTTTTGCTGCTTTAGGGATAAGGCTAATAAACAAATACATAAATTACTGTATTTTAATTAAATGTTATCCCACCAAGTAATATTGTATCCCATTGTCAAAAAACAAACAGAAAAAAAGGAAAATCTATAAAGCACCTCTAACTTGAAAATCTGTGTTGTATTAAAATATTAGAACTCATTAAAAACTAATTTAAAAATCACTTTACCTAACAATCATAAAAATTTTGAATTCCATATTCCAATACGTGTTGTTTGTTTTGGTACAGGAGATTATCACTGCAGCACACATTCCTGTTAGAATATACATGTGTTAGAGGCATCACAATGCCCCCAGATCCCCTCAGAAAATAACAAAGTCAAGTACTACCTGCAAATGTATCACTATTTCCATATTAAATACTGCATTATTTCTGTTCTGTAACCTCACAGCCTGCACGCAGCCTACACAAGCACATTTGTTACCTTGCTTTTAGCACGTAAAATTTGTTACCTGAGCACATAAAAAAGTATGTATGTATTTTGGGATGGGCTAAGGCACGACACTGGCACTTTAAAATGTTGCTCAGAGCACAATAAAAGGGGCAGGTTAAGGCATTCTGGAGCTGGAAAAGTCCAACAGGCAGAAAACAATTACATCTTAATTCAACATTTTAAAGCAGTCTGCGGAAATAGCTCGAGTATTAAAAAAAAAAAAAAAAAAATCAAATGTGCATTAGAACATATTCACCTCATTAGAAGGTTTTCCATAACCCTGCTTTACCTCAGATGGGACAAATAGACCTCGGCTCTGCATTTTCATTACTCTCCATCCTCCACTGTAATTTTTTCTAAATGTGAGATTATTGCTTTTCAAGGCAGGAATTTAAATGAAACAAGCACTCTATTTGGCATTTTCACTGAAAAAGCTTTGTCTCCCACTTGGTTATGTTTCGTGGAAATTGAAAGAATTTTTTTTTAAAAAGTGAAAAGAAAAGGAACCAAAAGGAAACACGAGGAGTTTTTTGTGTATATAAATGCATTTTCTGAAAAGGTACAATCACTTATTGGCCTTCCTGAGAGTGTAATGGACTGCATATTCCTATTAAGGCTACATTGCACTATAACCTCAGCTGCTCTGGGGCCATCCCATCAGGTATCCGATTCCAACATCAGTGAGAGATTCCAACTGCACGGAAGGGGAGTAACGGGATGAAGCTGAAGTAATTAAGCAGCAAGTTTGACGATTACCCATCTTCAGTGCCCTTTGAAGGCACAGGTAATGACCAGATTTCTGCAAGGTGGAGCAGCACCTGCCATCCAGGACACAGGTGGGAGCACTGAGACTCCCACCAAGGTGAGCCTCGTTGGATGATCCAAAGGAATTGTACTCAGAGAATCTCAGATCGTGCAAATACAGAGGTTTTTCTCCATTAAACTTAGGGGGTTCTTATCTGCCCCAAAAGAGGGTTTTCCTACAGCTTAAACTCCCTGAATCCTCCTGATTTGACCAGATGTCAAATATTTTCATGAGGGAATTTTGGTTTCTGGAGGTACAACCAACAAATGAAAACCTCCAGTGTCCAGTTCTCTCCCAAACAGTAACCAAAAAAAGAAAGCTTTCTCCTGAACTTGCCCAGGCACTTTAAAGGCTTTAAAAATATTTTCAAAGTGTTCTTTTTAACCTGGTAAGGCTCGTAAGCCCCTGAAAGATTAGCCTTAATGTGGAGAAATGACTCATCTGCAGTGACATCAGAGAGAGCCCGATGTCCCCTCTCCCTTTACACCCAGCCTTATCACCCCCCTTGCCTCGCCCCAAGTCTTCCCCATAAATATTTAAACAAGGAGCAAAGTGATGTATTGCAGATATCATATTCGAACCTGCCTAAGTGACTCACTCCCATCCAAGATCCATGAGAGCATTTACATACCTAAACCCCAGCTTGGATGCTTAACTCCCCTTTCAAAGCAATGGAAATGCAGGTTCCTACAGAGCAGAAAGATCCTCGTATTTTTGTGACTCTGGCATTAGGTTACTCACCAACAGAGCACTCAGCATCCTATCCATCATCTCTGGAGCTGGGAACAGATGGACAGAGGAGGTGTAGCTGCCTGGTGAAGCAGAGCTGGGAGAAGCTCAGCCCCGCACATCTGATGCTACTAAAAGCCTGCCCCTGTGGTAGTGACTCCTGAATTTCCTCTCCCTAAATGCAGTGCAGCTGGATCAGCAGCCACACAGCTGTCTGGCATCAAACCCACCCCCCGCAGCTCCTCAGGGTGGAAATCCTGGATCAGCTCAACACTGCTCCACACATTTTTATGTGGAGGAACTCCGGAGGGATGCACTGCTTCTCGCAGCAGCGCCTCCAAGGTGGCCGAGTCCCCCCAAAGCCCTGTGAAACTCAGAGTAAGAACGAGGATTGACAGATTCTTGCCGGTAATTAGGAGTTATCCCCCATTTTGTGCACAGATTTCACGCTGGCAATCCCCCTTTCCTCTGCCTCTGTCCACGTGGCGTGGCTTTGGTCACAGACAAGGCAAGAAGGAAAAGGCTCTGGCTCTGCCATTGCCACCAACGTGTCACAAACTTCCTGAACACAGAGCAAATGTTCAAAGCTAGATATCCAAGCTAGATATCCAATCCAATACACTTTTCCCAAGCACAGTCACACCCACAGCTCTGCTTGATCACAGGTAGAAGATTCCCAAATATTCTTATATATTGTGCTACAGCACCATCGACCCCTTGCTTAATGGGTGGGACCTTGTATCACCTCCAGCATTCCCAACAGACACAAATATGACAGATTCCACCTCAGTCTTTCCTGGCACTCCACAAGCAAACCAAAACACAAACTTTATAGTCACCAAAAACCTCTCCATTGTACAATAAAGTGAAGTCATAAAGTCTCCTGGGCATCTAAAAATCAATGACCAGAGCACCGAGCAGGCTGCCTGCGTGGGAGCTTCAGCAAAATCTCTCATGGCTTCTCTCACCCTCCCTTGATTTCAGTTGGAATAATCTGTGCACTGGGTGCTTGCTGGGACACAGTGCTCAGCTGTGCTTGTCATCAGGCCCAGACACCAAATCTCAGTGCTCAGTTCTACATCGAACCTAGAAAACTGGATGATTAAACCAGCCTCTTCACCCAGAATCATTATGTTAACCTGAGATTTTTTTAAGGAAAAAATAAGTAACTTTAGGCTTTCTGGACTACCCATCATGACAGCAGGCTGCCTCAGCAGAGTCCAATGTCCTGACACCCTTCTGACTGAAAAACCAAGACACCAGACTCACAGCAAAACGTAAACAGGCAGCTGCTCCAGCAAAGGGAGCATTTCTCTTGCCATCAGCACGGTGCTGATTTTGTACTCAGTCTGGGAGGTTTATTTTTAACTGCTGCACCAAGGTTTTACAGAGACACGATTGTTCTTTTGAAACCTTGCTAATAGGCCTGATCAGCAATACCAGCACTACACAGAGAGCAGGAAAGCACAGCATAATCAAACTGTGCCAGAAGAAACTACGAGAGAGACATTCTTTCTGTAAAAAGCATTTTTAATAAAACATGCAATGGCTCCAGAAACTGCTCGTCATATTCTGATGAAGAGAACTGGTGCTGCAATCGGTGAGAGCTCAAAGCCTCCCCATCTCCTCTGGGCCCCCACGAGCTGTTCTTCCCCTTTGAGAGAGCTCAGCTGGCAACGTGAGGATGGGGATTTTTCCAAGCTACTTTCATGTTGGCCACAAACTTCGTAACACTCTAGAGCCTGTTCCAAGGAACAAAGTGAGTAGAGATGCTCCTTCAATGCCTCTTAGGTTGATGTGATACAATACAGATGCATTTAGGTATTCTGTGCAGATTGCCATGATTTAAAAATTCAGTACCATTTCCAGAAATCCAACTGTGGATCTCCAAAATTTGCATACATCCCCTGAAAAATGTTATTTCCCAAGCACACTACCTAAAAGCTTATTTACATAAGCAGTTATTGATACATGCATACAAAAGGGACAGCCAAAAAGTGAATAGAGATTTTTAGGGGGTGTGGCCATTTGAGAAAAGTCTGTAATTTCTCTTTCTGAGAAGTTTGTTGTTGAGGACCTACTTAAAAATTAAGATTGTTGTTCCTGTTGTTCCTTAAAAGACATAGAAAAAGCTAATTGTGCAAGGTAGAGTTCTCTGCTGTGAGCAAATCTAATAGCATGGACTAGTTGGTCAAAAGGCATCTGAGAAGCCCTTTTGTCCAGTCTGTGGGCTTTTTGGGGTGAGAAGGATCTAAATAAGCCACACTTCCAAATTATCTCTGGGGGATGAGAGATAAACTAAAGGAGCCCATGTCATTCTGACCAAGCTCCAAAGGTGTTTGTAAGTGACAGGCTGCTCCTCTTCTCAAGCCAAAAAATTTGCACTTGGATCCCTATAAGTAATTTTGCCCCATGAAGTTTCCACATGTTCTAAAACTTGATCTCAATCTTTCTAATAATTTAAGAAACTTGTGTATTTATTGCTCAGCTCCTATTCCTGTACCATCAGAACAACTTAAACCAATTTTCTCTTGTTACCATTGTCTAGCTTTACCTCAATGGAATAGTCTTTGCTGCTACTTCAACAGGAGCTTAAAATGCATTAAAAATACTTTTTAAAAGTTTAAAAAGTATTAAACCCCTCTGTAGCCACACTGCACAATCCAAATCCTTCGCCAGATTTGGCATATATTTCTAGGTGCTTGTCTGACCCTCCCTGCTGAGCCAGGCAAGCACTTCACCGTGATTAGTGGATTTTAACCTCACAACAATGAGGTGGAGGCACAAAACAGTTTAAATGACTTGCCCACGTCCATGCCAGGAGCCTGTGGCAGAGCAGTGAGTCACAGCAGGACAGATACATTCACTGTGCTGTGACCCAGCCACAAATGTAATGTTTCTTGTCACAGAATTAAGATTTTTCTTTCAATTTATATTGGGAGGGGTCAAGAAAGAAATGTTATTATTTAACACAATTGTAAAAGGGCACAGTCAGTGACCCTGAATGTTGGGGTTTTTTCTTAACTCAGTAGATTTTAAATCTGTATTTATATATAGAAGAAGTCATAACAGATATAATCCATTTTAAAAACACCCTGTATTTGCCACTGCTGTCTTTCAAGAGGGGGAAGAGGAGAAACAGAGTTGTTTTGTTGTCAAGAAAAATACATCTAGCATAAAATGTTAAGGTTGCCAAGAGATGACAGTATTTGGCAGCATCCTAAAATGTTTGTCATTTTAAAAGTATTTATGCTAAGGCAGAAAATAAACTATCCAACATTTTAGTCACTTTAAGTGATTAAAACGAGTCATTAGAATTTTAGTTTAAAATCCTCTTAGATAAAATTTTCCTTTACCTAACTAGCCAGTTTTCCTTCTTCACAGGAGAAAAAAAAATCCTGCATGCAGGTTTTTTACTCTTAAAGCTTGCTTGAGTCGTAGCTCTAAGTGCTCCTGCGTGATGTAGGTAAAACAAAATGTGGGAGACTTTGAATATCGTTTTCATTTTCATTGGAAACATTTTCGATTACTACAGTGCTGAACAGAAACAACTGGGGAAAAAAGTTAGGAACACTTTAAATGCCCGCCAAAAGTGCAAGAAACTCTCCTTACGAAAAGCAATAAGTGCATTTAGTTGCCTAAGGTTATATTTTAGAATGAATTTGGCAGATTTTCCTGATAGCGACTTGCCTTCCATTTATTGTACTGTGTTCAAGGGTATTTACAAATGCACATTTCTCATGAAGTTGGGAGTAAATTTGGATCTATTTTTTCATGTTATAAAGACATTGATGTGTTTTTTCTGACATGCCTCATGAACTCAGTCAATCACAAGACTTTCTTAATGGAAACCACATGTCTGCCCAGAACTGTGTAATTACAATGCTAGTTTTCTTGGCACTGCCAGGAAAAGGGGCATTGTCAAACCAATTAGAGTTTATTTATTTACATACCATTTCTGGATGAGAATGTTCTTTCTTTTATGCTGATGCCGAGAAAATATATATTTCATCGAGTAGCTGTAATTTTTGCTGGATACTGTTACATTTTGCAGCAATTACATCTCCAGTTTTCAGTTACTTTCCACGTTAAGGAAACTTTCCTTTCAACGAAACAGCTGGGAACAGCATCACGAATTTTATCAGCCCGGTTTTCATTTGTTTCAGATGATGAAGGAGATGTGAGGGCGGCTGTTTCCCTCAGCTCCACAGTTTCCACCCACTACGAGCTTTCCCTTGTACAAGACATCTTGTTTGTACATCCATGCTCCTGGAATATCACCTCTTCCACACCTCTGTGAACTGGTACCTGCAGCTGGCCCTGCTAAAGCAGCACAGAGGGTCTCAGGAGAGGGAAGGAGCAAGATCCTGAAGGGGATCTGCAGAGCTGCTCTGAGGCAGATCCCTCTGGACAGCAGTGAAAGCCAAGTTCTGTGTCTCAGGAAAGCCAAATACCACAGAGATTTGCACTGGGCTGAATCCCGCATGCTGCTGCTGGCAGGTCAGGAGCAGCCAGAGGAGGCTGTGTGGTGGGAAATGCATTCCAGGGACACCCAGGAAAGGCCAGAGCTGGTGCCCCGTGTCTCCCACGGAGCACCCTGCACACCGTGACCT
The DNA here is from genome assembly GCA_013397845.1 of Melanocharis versteri. Taxonomy (NCBI): domain Eukaryota; kingdom Metazoa; phylum Chordata; class Aves; order Passeriformes; family Melanocharitidae; genus Melanocharis; species Melanocharis versteri. The sequence continues at coordinate 452,902 of VZTG01003987.1, forward strand.
TCACCAACCCCACTCCCCACCTCAGGCTCTGTCCCGTGGGGCTGCTGCAAGAAATGAAACCTTTCTGATGGGGTTTGTCCCCAGGAGCACAACTGCAGGGGGTGAAGGCTGCCTAAGGATTCCCATTTACAGCAATAAAAACAGGAGTAAAGGGACGAGATTGAGCTGCAAGTTTAATGACATCCTTCTCTTCGTGCTGCTCCCATCTGTCTGAGATTCCCAGAGCGACACCTTCCCAGCTCCCTGCTCCTGCACTGCCTGGGCACCCAGCCATCCCAAATGTCCCCAGCCTCTAACCCCACCCCGGAGAGCTGTGACACCACCACGTTCCTGGGGTGGCAGGGGCCAGCAGGGATGGGCTGAGCAGAGGAGGGGGTTAGCCCAGCAGACAGGGTTGTGCCAGGCTGGTTTTGGGGGCTGACCCACAGGATCCTGTGTTGGGAGCCTCTTCCTAACACATAACCAGCCCTTTCTGTTTGCACACAAATCTGCTGTGCTCCACAGTCCCAAACAGCAGCCCAGGATGATCCCCTCCTGTGGCAGAGGAGATCAGAGTGGCACCTGAGACCCACGGGACTCAGTCACAGAGAGAGGTGGGGCTGAAACCCTCCCACCTGGACCATGCCAGTCCTGCTGGGATTCTCCCTGGTCACTGGAGGCACCTCCTGCCCTGAGGTTCTGTTATGCCCATCCACTGAAAAAGCAGAGGAAGGGAAACAGCTGTAAAAATCTCCTATTTAAAGCTCCTGAAGCTTCAGAGCCTACTATAAAATCCCTTGTATGGGATTCTTTCTTTTTTTTTTCTTTTTTTTTTTTAATTTGTTTTTAATTGCTGCTCCAACCTTTCATGACTTCCTCGTCTTCGGAAAGTTCCAAAGCATTAAAAGGAAACATTTAAGTTCTAACGCCCTCCGACATTATTTTTCAGTTTAATCATTTTTCCCCATTTTCCTCCTCTTTCTCTGTGCTGAGTGAGGGTGGGAAAGAGACAATTAAGGGAAACTCAAAACTCTCAGATGTTTCAAATACGAAAAAAGTTTAATAAAAGTTTTCCCACACATCGGCAGAGAAGTAGGAAAAACTGTTTTCTTATTAAATTCCCGAAGCAAGAACGACCAAAACATTCCTGGGGTTTGTGTTCACCATTCCCTCCCCCATTCTTTGAGCCAGAAGTCCCTGCTTTATCTCGCTTTCATACTTGTGTGCATCTCTGTGAGAGTCAGAGCCCTGCCCTGATGATCTTACAGTTTGTAGGGACCAGACAAACGCGGGGTGAGGGCTGAACTGGTGGCTCAGGGAGGGGAAATGACTTGCCCGAGGTCGTGCACTGGGGCAGTGACTCAAGCGGTTTCCAGCAACACATTTGTTCCTGAAAAGGCTTTGCAGAAACGATTCAATGCCCTGCACTGCTGCTGCTGTGGGGAATAACACGGTCCTGGGAGCACAGAGGAGTTACAGGGTGCTGTGTCAGGCCAAGGGTTTCAGCAAAAGCTGGCCTTGGCTCAGCTGGGAAGGGAGGAGAGGGGGAATGGGTACACGTGTTTTAAAGTACAGATCCTGAATAAAACTGGGAGATTCCTCAAATAAGCATTTAGGTGTGTGTTTTAGGGGGTGATGGATGTAACCCACATCTTCCAGAAAGAAGTGAGCATGGAGAAGAGTTGGCAGGTTGGACAAAATACTCTTTCTGCTGTGTCAGAACTTTTATTCCCACTGAGGTCCAGTGACATGTAGCTGCTCAGCTTTGGGCACTCACAGCCCTCCATCCTCCAGCAGCTGGAGGAGGCCCATCACACTTCTCCCAGCCAAGCAGGGCAGAAAACTGTTTGGTACCAGCAGCCCTGCTGAGCACATGACTGGTCAGCAGGAGAGGGAGCCTGGCAGCTTCTCCTTGCTGCAAGCAAATGGCCCAGAAAGAAAAGAAAAGCAAGAAAAAAGTACCCACAGGGAGAGTTTGGTGCTTTCACAGAGCAGGGGACTCCAGGGAGGGGCTGGATTATAATCCACGTTGTGTTTTTATCTCTGCTCTATTGACAAGGTGCTGCAGCCCTTGGCTGAGCTGTCTCTTGTCTTGTGCAGCAAGGTTCATCATCTCTTCACCAGGAAAAACTCTGCCGCCTTGTAAAGCAAACCCACGAAAACGACGCGGTGCTGACTGGATTTCAATGCTAATTTCAAATTACAAAGCACAGGAGCCACTTTCTACACACAATTTCTGATTCTGCTTTCTATTCCTGTCGAGCTGCAGCCAGAGTTTTGCCAGTGAAAAGTGCTATAAACAGCCCTGGCCTCGCTGAAAAAAGCAATATGCCGTCAGTCTGACATCTACCTCGCTTTTCCGCTCATTGTCAGCACTTTGATTGATGGTGTTGTTCATTAATGTGGGACGATTGTCAGCTTTTCCTGAATAAATATAAAAAGAAACAAAGAAATCCCCACCCTTTTCAAGCCAGAGTGAATTATTTCCTATTTTCCTTTGCTGAATTCAGGCGTGTAACAGTACACTGCCCTCAAAACATACCGGAGCTTTAACCACAAAGTAGGAAATTGGACTTTGGATTGAGGAACCAAAACTTTACTTAAGTAGTAGGTACAGTAATTAAATTTTACTATTATTTATTTTCCAAAAGGAAAAAAAACAACGGTATGCCCTAAAGGCTTCTGCTTTAATACAGTACTTCAATTTTGCACAAAAAGCTAAAAGAAATCTATTTGGTGAAGACTAAAATGACATGTGAAAAGCAGAGGCAATCACAAGCACGGCAAAAGATAGGCAGAGATTCAATTTAGAACAAGGCTGCATTTTAATTCACACCAGGAAGAAGAGGGAAAAATGTGAAAATTCATATACATTGAAGTATTTAAAAGATGGGTAAGTTTTGTTGGGCCCTCAGTACCTCCAAAACACTCCCCACGATGTCTGCTCAGCCATTTTTGAGGCTTGGACAACCTCGTTGTCTTTGCTGCATTCCCACACACCGACAATTAAAAGAGAAGGAAGTGCCATAAAACTCATCCTAAACTCCTTCACGTTCTCCACTTTCCCTGGTCATTTTACCCCTGCGAGTCCTCCTTGTGCAGGCACCCTTGGCTCTCTGCTTGATGGAGTCTTCCTAATCAGGTCATTGCTTTTATCATCAGCAAAAGGGCCATTGCTCAACATCTTTTTCAAATTGTGCATTGCATCAGTGGGGACGAAACGCAACAACAACAGCAACAACATCAACGATTACAAAATCCTAACTGGGTGTGGGGGGAAAAAACGGGGAGAGGAATTCAATGGGTGACCAATGATTAATTCAGCAAATTATGCTTCGGCACGGATTTGCTTTAGAAGCAACATGCTAACAATAATAATATTCTCCACAAGTGCTACATTTGTAGAGTTGAATGGCAAATTATTTTGAATACCTCTGTAAAGAACAGGAAACTGAGAACTGTGGAAAAACTGGCATTACGCCACCGATTGAAGATTCAATCTGACTGTAATAGAAGGTGATTATTGGGGACTAGCAGGCAGATGATGGATGATTTCCTCCTAAAATGACAGCTCTGCTGTGTATCAGCAATCCTCATACAGCACAAATGTACAGGTCGGCTTTTGTGGCTTTTTAATTCTTACCATTGTGGGAAATGGATTTCAAACCTGTGGCGAGCTATTTCAGGCTGGCAGGGCACATTTGGATCGTTCCTCTCTTTCTCTTTTCCCCGTTTTTTTTTTTTTTCTCTTTCCCTTTTTGCAAACCTAAGGAAAGATGCTCACTGAAGTTCCCCAGCCATTTCCCTCAGGCAGCCAGGGAACAAAGAGCAGAACCGTGCAGTCCCTGCTCCAGCAGGCTCCCTGCTCCTGTGGTGGGAGCCCACCTGGGAGGGCAGAGCAGGGGGGCCAGATCCTCCCAGCAGCTTCCCTCCCAGCACTGCCCCCATCCTGGGCTACCCTGAAAATTAAAATACCCTTCAAGTACGTAACGCCTTGTTTATCTCCTGCCCTTACCTGCTTTGGTGAAAAATGCACACCCAAATTATCATTGGGCTAGGATCCAATACCCTGCACAGTGTTTTGTTTCAAAAATACTCATTTCGGGTTTCCTAGAGAGTATGGGCAGCCCACCAGCACAACCAGGGACTGGTATGGCTGCAACACCAACACACCTTCCATGCTTCCCTGCAGGAAAAAGGCAGCCCAGAAACTCTTACAAGGTTAGAACGAAAATTATTTCAAGTTCCTCGCGTGAAGCTGTAAGCTCCGTACAACCATTTGTTTTAAAAGACAAGCTGATCAATAACCCCATCTTTTACTGCCGTGCCCCTGCGCGTACTCCGTTAATGATCACGCAGCACTTTCAGTGCATTGTGAGATCATGGAGGGCAGTTATAGGAAAGGCTGTCTTGGAGGAGGAAAAAGTGCCATCCAACAAAATCCAGGCCTTGCACTCCATGTCAGGGTGGGCTGGTGTCTGACGACGCCCTGGCTCCCTGCTCCTCACTGTAAATTAGGAGGGACACATGTTCTGGTGTCTGTCAAGACCCAGTCCTGACACTCTGCCAGTCCTGCACAAAAGGACGAGGTAATCCACAAGAGCAGTAAATTTATCAATCAAACCCTGTAAGTGTCCCTCGCTGATAACACACCAGCCCTTTCTGCAATTTAACAACAAAGAGTGGTCCAGCTCGGTGAGACGTCACGGGCTCGTTCCACCCATGAAAACAGCCCTGTCAGTATTGCAGAATTCACTTGCCACTCTCTGTCTGCAGTCAGTCAGATGCTGCACTGTGTTCGTTCACTGGCTTTTAAAAATGGGGAGGGTTCTACACCAGGAACCAAAAAAAGAAAAGCTGCTACATACAGGTAGTTAATACTGAGCCTTTTTTTTCTAGTAATTAAAAAATAATCACATTTTGGTCTTTATTTATGTCTCAGCAATGGGCAGGTAATTAATTGTTAATTTTATATTTCTGTGCAATCTGCATCATTTTTTTTCATTATAAATGCAATTAGAGGCGATGGAATTAAACAAGTTGGTCAAAGATGCTGTGCAATGAATTTAAAATTTTGCATTTTTGGTTCTCTTGTATCACAGGTTGCAGTCATCAACTCCTGCAACAAAACAAATATGTTCTGCTGCTGTTTGGAACACTGTCTTCTTGCACAAAATGATATCCCAGTAGAGTAGTAGCTGGTGTTTATAGTAAAGTAGAGCAAACCATTATCAGTATGCAATGTCAATTTAAATTTTACTGGAACAGAAACCTTTTGACCCCTTCCAAACTTGATCCATTACTAGGTTTATACATGAAAGCTTAGGAGAGAATTAAATTAGAAGGAACATGGCAAGAGAACTGTATTTGCATCTATTGCACTTAAGACTGGAGATTAGTTGACCTTTGGAAAAGGGGATTAAAGCAGTTTCACCATCAAGAGAAGACAATCTGTGTTCTTAAGGCAATCAGATTGGGAAGGGTAACAACCTCTGAAAGATGAATTGAACTGGGGAAGAATCCATGCTAATTTCCATGGTTTACACTTACAAATGAATTTTGCAGTGATTTCTGCAACAGGAATTGTGCAGTATTTGAATTATTCCAGAAGTCCTTCAGTGCTGGCATGTAAATGTGGAAAGCGTGTCCATTTTTACAATCTAATTTTACAATAGATTAACCTCAGAAAGGGTATCAACAGACAGTAAAGATGCTGTGTGGTGCATACACCTGGAACAGCAAAATGCAGTCACAGGGATGTTTTCTCCTTTTTCCATGGAGAAAAATGTCAAGAACAATAATCACCAAATCCCAGCGTCATAGAAGTTCCTGCTCCAAGATAATCCAGAGCCAGGGAAAAAAAATCACCCCCAGACTGGAAGAAGGCCTAATGTGGGGCACAAAATGAGGCTTATCACACAGGTAGCAAGCATATCTTGAAAAATATATGAAGCTGTACACATTTGCTGACATTGTGGTCCTCAGTGAGTGATGGAGCAGAACTAAAAAATGAAAAGAAAAAGGTGAAATGATGTTCTCTATTAAGCATCATTAGCACTGTGGTTATACAGAGGGAAAGTCTGTTCTTTCCCCAGGTCAGGAAAATACCTGTTAGCTTTATTATCTATGCCATGAGATTTCACAGGAGAGCTCATCAATTAAAGCATAATCACATTCTCATTGAAAATTAATGACGAAAAAAAATTATCCAAGTTGGGCTCTTCCTCACTTTTTAATAACCAGGGAAAAGGAGCAGCAAATGCAGATTTCTTGCAGCCTTTGTGTATCTCTGCAAAGTTACAGCTCTTCAGACTCCAGTGTCATGGAGAAACCTCTGCACATGGCACAGCATTGGCACTGTTTCTATCAAGTGTATTTTAGTTTTGGAGTGTAAAAGGCTCTGAAATGATTAGGTGTCAATACAGTTTCCTGGTAATCACAAGAACCAAGCAAAGAGGCCACTAAATATGATCCCATCAATGCCATAAAGTGGCACTGGACTCATCATCACAGAAATCAACAACGAGCAGGGGTTTGTTCTGCAAGATCTCTCGGGAATCTTTCTAAGATAAAATATCCCCATTTTCAGGCAGAAACACACACACACAACCAAACATGCTTAGGAAGCCATTTCCCAGCACAAACCTATTCGTCAGCAGGCTCTTAAGAAATGTGACAGAACTTTTCATGCTGAGTATTTATAATTTAAAGGAGCATTTTGCATTCTGTTAAAAACAGATTGCACAGTTCCATGCCCATAGTTACAACACCTCAAAAATAACATCAATAATCTGGATGAAAATACAATTTGCAACTTTGCATCATGGCAAACATACATTCTGTCTGTGAAATTTGGGTAGCTTTGTCCAAGGAAGAGAGCAGAATGTATTAGGGCTATCTTTCTTCTGCACATCTCAAAGCAAGATATGGGTCAGAAAAGCATTTGTTAAATGTATTTTTCCCCCTGAATGACCAAATGGCCATTGCATGGGTACCCAAGGGAGTACCTAGAGGAAAAAAGAAAAGCAGAAGGAGCATAAAAGGAAACATTCATACCTTAAAGAGGAAAATACACTTCAATGAGGAAAAAAAAATCTCAGTTTTAGCAACAAAACAAAAAGTTTACTCCATTAAGTATGGGTGCTGGAGACATCCTAACTTAGAAGGTAACATTTCTGCAATCTGAACACAGCTGGGAATCAGGTATTTCATGTTGGTTTAAACTTTTAACCGTAGCAGTCCTGGTTTGTAAGGAGAACGCTGGCTGAGGCACAAGTCACTGGCTGTGCACCTGTGCCAAGGGCTGAAGGACAGGGATGGGACCTGGCCAGGAGACCCAACTCCTTTGGAAAGCAGCTGGAGTTGTCTCGCTCCAGGAGATCACCCTGGATGCAGGGACAAATGCAAGGACAGGTTTCCAAGTGCTCAGGCATGACAGCTACCTCAAGCCTTCAGCAATTCTCAATACTTTCATCTCTTCACCTTTTCGGAAAAGTTTGGCATCCAAAATGCTGAGTTTTTCTCAGGAAAACCAGGGGTCAATCACCTGAAGCCTAGCAGAAAAACTAGAGCAGGAATTAGCTGACATCTCCAGAGTGACAAGTCCATCTCGTGTCTCATGTCTTGTCCCTTCCCAGCAAAGATTGACTCATTTAAACATTCCACAGTGAGGGCATAAGCATCAGATTTAAAGAAAAAGCAAATTCTATAATGCACAAACCACTCCAGAACCATCACTTTATCTATTAAAATGTCTCCCATCTTTTAAAATTGAAATTATTCAGTGCCCCTAACTTCACTCTCAAAAAATTTTAATAGAAAACAGTTAAGAGAAAAATGATAGGGAAAGATATTATTTTAGAAACCTAAGAAGTGATGGCTTTCTCAGTCTATTTATTAAATTGTTCTCTGAATGCTCAGAGAATTCACAAAAAGGCACTCAGTCCTATTTTGCAGTACTGGCCCCTACATAAGTTTTACAGCAGCTGCAATCATACGATGAGTCCAGCTCCAGGCCAAATGAACAAATAAATAAAATAAAGATGCACCCCTAGGCTGTGTCTGACTTTTCCCATATAACTATCTCCAGGATGGCACCTCCAAAGAACCTCAACATTTCTTTTATATTCACCTGCAGAAAGCCCCTTCCTCTCCCTCGCATTAAAGATTCAGCCTGCTCACGGGGACACGCACGAGGGGTCACACACACACACAGACACTATTTTATCAGTTACTGATTTACAGCTTGGGAGCGCATTGGGCTGAGGCTGACACTTCAAAGGACCTGGGCACCTCACCCCTTCAGCCTCCCCGGAAAATCACAGCCATGTCCCTAACAATAACAACACACACTTGCTCAGGACCCAAACCCAGTTATTACACTTGGAAAACAGGCTGGGGAAACCAATTAAAAGCCCAGCTCAGCATCCAGGTAGAGCAGCAGCAGCAGCAAGCCCAGGCTCTGTAGGTAGGTTTGCATGTCAGCGGCTTCCCATGGGAAAAAATTATAAATTTTAAGCACTGCCAACTGCCCCTTGTTTGTGGCTGATGGGTCTCAGCCGAGGGACTGGGAGCTGGCACAGTGACTATTTGCAGTCCCTGCACAGAGATGCTCCGGCAGGGCTGGGGAGCTCTGCTGGAGCTGAACCACCCACACACCTTGTCTGAGCCCGTCCCAGCCCCTCCCGCTGCAGCACACGCCAGGTTCTGATAAGCCAAGGCTGATAAAATGAAGCGCTGAGAAGGTCCCTGTCTCCCAGGATGGGCAGACAGATGGATGCTGAAAACAAAGCTTTTGTGATCCAGATTCCTCGCACCAAGAGGAGCAGGCGACAATTAGAGTGGCTAAACATGAGCTGAAGGGGGACAGTAATCCAGCTTGTACTGCAAGAAAGCCACGCCAACTTTCAAATCTGTTTTCCCTCTCTGGCAGCTTATTAATTAAATGCCCTAAATACCAACAAAATCCCTTTTTCCAATATTAATTTGAGACCACCTGGAAGAGAAGAGCCACTGCTCCTACAGACAAAATCCTCAGTCCCTCTCGCTCGGGATGTGACCCCGGGGCTGGCACCTCCAGCATCCCGAGCCCCCGGAGCCCAGCCCCGGCAGCTGCTGCCACAGCCCCCATCCCTCCCCCTGCATCCCTGCAAATCTCCGCCAGAGATCCCTCAGGCTGCGGTTTGAGGCTAAGCACCTTGGAGATCACTTTCACTCCCAATCTGTCAGCCCATCATTCGGGATCAGCTGTGGCCCTCTTGTTAATTGTTCCCAGCTCCGAGCGAGCCGGGATGGGAAACAGGCCGTGGCTGATACATGACTCCAGGCTCTGGAATGCTCGTTTACCATCAGCCCTGCAGAGACCCAGTTTGTTGAGTTTAGGTCTCAGCTATTTGCCTAAGCCCAGTTTTTGGGGGGGGAGACAGAGGTTTGACAACTGCAGGTTGTGTTTTACCCGCAGATGGGTAAAGAGCTGTCGAAAGTTGTGCTTGTTGTTTTAAATATTGGCGTGCAGGAGTATTTTGGGCACGTTTACATTAATTTCTGATTAAAAAGGGGGAAAAGGGATTTAGTGTTTTCTAAAAAGACAAGATGTCTGGATCCACAAGGTAGACTTTTCATGAAAGAACATTCAGCATCTGAATTTAAACCTTTGCATATTATTTCACTGAACATCTGTTGACCATGAAACTTCAGATAACCAACATTAACATACACAGGCTGTTTATTCCAAAAAATAGATTATTCACACAGAATCAGCAAAGCCCTTAAAGAACTATTTTTCTGTTTGGTTTTTTATCCCGGCAACATTTAAAAGGGGGAAAAAAAGGAACTTTCATAAGCAAGAAAAATTTTTTAATGTATGAAAAATGAGGCTTTTGGATTAGAAGTGGAATTCCACACAGCATTCAAGACTGCGTTATCAGTTTTGTGGCACCCTATTAATCTGTTACAATAAAATATGGGGGTTTTTTTTAAAGGGAAATTGTCTTTCAAGAAAGGAAAAGCAAAAGGTCCAACCTTGATAGTAAAGCTTGTGCTTACTGAAAGTAACAGGAAGATCTGTGTCATCTGGCCATCTAATTGAAGAAAGATGCTGAACACAGTGCAGAACTGAGTATAATAAACATGATTTCTTTTCTAACTGAGTGTGGAAATGTTTTATAGATTTTTTTTTCTCCTTTTTGTAGGTGTGTGTATGCCTGTGTGGACACATTTTTCCATTTTTTTATAAATATTATTTAGTACTTATATAAAGCTGTCAAAAAGCACTAACAAACCAGCAGGATTCAATTAGCCCGAGCTTTTTAGAAAACGGCCCGGGCTCACTGAACGCTCCAGCTCCATCCCAGCACATTTTCCCAGCGCATAATTTTCACCCCGTGCTCGAGACAGAACACGGCTTTATAAAAGAAAACCTTAAATATTAATGCGTGTTTTGCTAAGGAAGTGGAAGTCGAATCAACTTCCTGACACCCCGAATATCTGATTTCTGAAGCGGGCCGGGGCCGATGGTGGCAGCCCCTGCAGATGTGGGGCGAAGCGGAGCAGCGGAAGCCCAGGTTTGCAGCCCACTGCTGGGTCGGACGCAGAGCTCAGCGGACTGCATCCTCTGATAGTATATTTTTGTTAGCTGCCTGCCCGGAAACCCTCCGCTGCTCGATTTGTTTTGTGATCCTGCGAGGGCCTTCCCGGTGCCGATGACAGCCCTGAATTCAAGGGCTTGTTTGCTTTGGTGGGGTTGGGGACCAGCAAATGCCTCGGTGTTTCATTTATCCTCTGCAGGAGCGGGATGGGGGCCTCGTCCTGGAGGATGGAGTCTATTTTGAGAGGTTCGTGCTGCTGTTGTTCACCACATACCGAAAAACAATGACTTTTTGTTACCGATCCCGCCTTCTTTTATTGCTTTGTTTATTGACATTTGCAGTGCGGGACTTTTTAGGAGCATTTCCTCATATGAGGAGCAAATGTCACAAATACCAAAAATTTGAGTGAGGGAGAGAGAGAAATCCCAAGAGGATTACTGATTTCATTACCTCCATTTTGGCAAAGAAATTGGAAAGGAAAACTTCTGCATTTTACTTCATTTTGTCTCCTGCCCTCCTTCTACAAATAAGTATTGGGGGAGAAACAGAGAAAAAAAAAAAAAGGCACAACAATGTTTGCTTAATCCATCCCAAAAAAAACCAAAAACATTTTTAGGACTTGGAGAGCAGAAGAGGTGATGTCCATAAAAAGAAAACAACAAAATAAGAACTGTCCATTTGCCCCTTCTCCCAGTTTGGAGCCGAAATGCCGGCCCTGCTGCAGGGAACAGCTTGTCTGCTCCAGAGATAATTACCAGTGCAGCAACGTCCTGGCAAACTGGCCCATGTGTTGGGCTGGGGACGGGTGCACACTGTCCTCCTTGACTTTTCACTGAACTGTGCCTTAAATTTCATGTTTTAACTCTTTTTGTGTTTACATTCAGCGTTACCACATTTCACGCACGTTGCTCGCAGAGGGCTGAGTCCCACTTCTGCAAATATTTCCTCCTACCTCAGTTATACAGAAGTGACTGAACTTTTATTTATACGAATAAATAAAGTTATTTCTAATTTTTGCTGGTATTGAGGTGTTAAAATGTGTCATTGTCTACCTAAGCATTTCTGATGGCCTTATTGTTATTCCTATGCAGTGACACTTAATTGGGAGCTCATTACAAGGGGTCAAATTATTCTCCCCATTTTAGCCCACTCCTCAAGCCTCAGGAAGCTCAGCCAGCTGCCTGAACAGATGCTCAGCCACCCATCAGAGTGATCAACACCACCATTTGGGGTGCACATGTTCTATCCAGGTACTGTCCTCTCTACCAGACGAACGCTGAGTGGCAGCAAAAGCTGCTGCAAGAATATGGGGCAAAAATACATGGGGCAAAAATTTTCACAGCTCACACCTGTTTTGTGTAGCAGAAACCCACTCCCCACTCCTCCACCTCATTTAACTTTGCAAGATCTGGTCCTCTGTGTGAGCAACTCTCTGCCCACCTCACTTCCACAGGCACAGTTCTTTGGTTTGGCAGGAAAGACAGTAATCAGCATAAAAATGTGCTCCATATTCATAGGCCTCACTCCGTAAATGCCTAGGAGAGAATTCCTGCTCTGGTTTCCAGAACCCCAGAAGAGAAATAGTGGCTGCTCGTTCAATAACACAGGTTGGATTTTGTCAGGTTGCAATCTCCAGGAACGACACGGTTCCAGCCGGTTAAAAGTCAATACATGAAATGACACAGCAGTACATGGCATGACAACAGAATCCAATTTAACACAATGTAACATATCAGGAATGTAATTTTTTCCCCTTTCAGATTGGCTGTCTGCTGGCATTTCGAGTATCAAATAGCCAACAAAAATGTTTTCCGACCTGGGAGCTGTTCCATTAGCATTGTCTGCGGCGCTCCGATAGCCGCTGGCCACGGCATTCCCGCTCTGGACTGGGCGTGCAAGCGCTCCCTGCTCGCTTCACTTTCAATTTCCAAAGCCTTTTCCAAACTTTTGTTCCTTTCATTGCAACACACAAAGTAAATCTGTTTAGTATTTTATTTACACGGTTTAAAGGGACTGGATTCGAACAAGCTGTTCCTATTCTCAGCTAATAAACTGATTTAAACAGTGGTGAGGGCTGTCCAGAGCACATGCACCTACGGAAGTCACTGATTAACAAGATAAGTTATGAACAGGCCACATTTTTGAGATTTTTATTCAAGTGCCTTCCTAAAACTATTTAGCATCCTGCACGTGGAAAAATACATATTAACACGGAAAAACAGACGAAGGAAAACAGGATATTTTTGCTTAAAACTCGCTAAAACACTGCAGTAAAATTAGTGAAGTGCAATAGAAAATCCACCGGACCACCAAGGCAAAAAGGCTTTTGCTCAGTTATTAAAACCACTGATCAAATAAGGACAAGAAAAATTGAATTTTCAGAGCGTCTCCAAACACATATCCATAGTGAACAGGGAAATCTGTACACACTTACAGAGACACGGCTTGATCTCTGCAGCCTGTTCTGCAGCTCAGCCCTCACCACCTAACTCAAGCGGGGTATTTACTACAGGAAAAGTTGAGAGAAGGGCACTGTGTGTACGCTGGAGGAATTTGGAGTATTTCCTGGACTACAGCATGCAACATGGGAAAGGTGCATTGATTGGCACAACACTTCAAACAGGACTGGAGAAAGCAAAGCAGACGGGACTAAACACGTGGCTTTTCAGCATCATTTCATGCTCCACCTCATCTGTGGGACCTCACTGGACTCATACCTCTGTCAGGGGTGAAGAAGAGAAAAATCTGAGCAATATTCTTAGCCCTGCATAACCACTTAGTGACAAGCTTGCATTCCTTCGACCAAAATCATTGTAGTTCTACTGCTCAAAAAATGCACTTTATTAAAAACTCATTAGGCCCCATTCATTTATATTTACCTAATTCTCCTACAAAAGCGTTCGTCTTTGCACAATTCCTCCAAGCATTTACCAGACGAATATTTAAAACAAGAGATGTCCTGTGACCATAAATGTCACGTTTATTTGTGTTATATAACTAATTAATATCTCAGACTTCCTGCATGCATCTGGATAACAGTACTGTAAATATAAATGAAAAATAAGTAATAATTTATGAAATCCAATTTGCATTTTCAAATATAAAATGTGCAAAATCCAACTAATTAGCAAGAGTGAAGGCCAAGGTGTTTCTATAGCAACTATAAAAATGCTTTAAAAATGTTTTATATCGGGCTCATTAATGTGTGTATTCCTCCCTTGTTTTGTGGGTATTCCCTCTGACACAGATTCTGCTTTGCTGTTCAGTTCTGATCACTGAGTATCATTTACCACATCTGGCAGAACTCTGGTACTACTTTATGCTGACACTTTTGTCACAGGCTTAGAAAAATATTTGGTGTGCCGTACAAAAGAATTATAATAATAATTAGAGCGGGATCCAATGGCACAGGAAAAATAACCCAACCAACTGCCAAAGAACAGAAAACAATGAGAAACAACCCCTGAACTTGTCCCTCTTTCTCCCTCCTTCCAACTCACTCTTCTAATTCTAACCTGCTACATGTTGTAGATGGACAGACAGCAAAGTTTCTGGCAGCCCCCCCGGCTGGTGCCAGAGCTATTCCTGGCTCAGCACGCAGCATCTCCCAGCTCAAAGGCCATGCTGAGGAATTCTGATTTTCCCTTCCTAACCAACCCCCTCCCGTGCAACTTTTCTTGCTTAGTAAATTGAAATCGAGACTCTCGTTTCCATCTGCAGCACAAGGAGCTCCCGGCAGATTGATTTCTGCACCAGGGCCAACCACGATGCCTGAGATCTACTGTGCCCCCACGGCCCTGCTCAGCTGGTACCTGCTGGCCTGAGAGAGGTAGAAAAGTGACAAATGTCCTCATAAAGCTGGGACAGGGTGCACTGCAGCAAGTTGCCCTTCTTCACTTTAATTACTGAAAATCGTTTGAAACCTAGAGGCCCATCACTGCCACACTGGTCATCTGAATGCAAAACAAACTTATGCTGAATGGCAAAGAGAAGGGGCCACCAAATAACATTTACATCCAAGATGGCTTTAATCTAATGCTAATTCCCAGCCCCTCTGCCGACTATTACTAATATTTTATGAGAGAGTCCACAACATTATGTCTAAATTATCACAAACAATTGAGATATTCTTGAAATACTGTAATGTTGACCAAAAAAACCAGGCACAGTGGCTGCTCACAGTTGGGACATTAATTCCTAATGCCACATGTGTGATCCCTATAATACTTCCATACTGCGTTGAAATTTTAAGTGACCTTACAGTGCTTTTCAATTATGGATACTGGGAAGGGTCTAGTCCACTCCTGTTACTGCTGCTGGTTGTAAAACACTTGTGTTTTATACAACGAGGACGTTAAAGTTAGTGTTTTTAGTTAAATTCCAAGCCAGCCCATCCTGAGGGTGCTCACCAGGGTACCACTGACTGAAAAGGGTCTTTCCTCAGCTCTGTCTCCGCTGGGTACAGCACGAGGCAGACACTGCGATGCTGAAAGGCTCTGATCTGGGTATTACACTCGCAACAAAGTTTTTTTCCCTCAAAATCCTGCTAACAGGAATCCCCTCAAAGGCTCTATTTTGCTAGCTCTGGCTGGGGTTGTCACGAACCGGCAGCAGAAGACGCTCCAGGCCCGGCGCCGCTGCCCGGCCCCCAGCGCTCCCCGCAGGGTGAGCTCTGAGTGACCAGCTGCTTCCCCAAATTTGACACCAGGCATATGGAGGGGAGTCAGGCCCGGGGGTAACGAGCTGGGGCGAGCTCCAGTGAGCAATCAATTAGGAGCAGCAGCTCGGCCTCCACGCCACGGCCCTTCCCAGCGCCGCTCCCGAGGACTCCGCGCGCGACAGAACCAACTCAAGAGAAACTCTTCAAGATACACGATGAGGATGAGCTGCAAAACACTAACTAAGGATGGGCTCAACTCAAGGGAAACTCTTCAAGATACACGATGAGGATGAGCTGCAAAACACTAACTAAGGATGGGCTCAACTCAAGGGAAACTCTTCAAGATACACGATGAGGATGAGCTGCAAAACACTAACTAAGGATGGGCTGAGGAATTCGCGGGAAGCTGCAAGGCTCTGCGTTTTATTTCCCCATCTAAAAGCATTGCTGCTGTGCAGTTAAGGAAAAGAGAAGTCGACCAAATGGATTTGAGTATTTTCCCCTTAGCTCCTTTTTTTTATTATTATTATTATTATTTTTACTTAGCTTATTTTGTAAGCACAGGTCATTAAAGAAGGAACGCAGCCAGAAAAAAAATCTCCCATTGAAGGCTCATTACATTTTTCAAGCACAAATAAAGTGTCACTTTAAGAGGAAATCCAGTTACTCTGAAACATTTGTCGCTTTACTTCAGCGCATGTGAAATGAATACAGGGCCCAACGCTGCCCTCAGCTTCTGTAATTTCCTAGCAGCTCAATGCTCAGAGACAGCACGATGTAAAAATATGTATATTGTTTAATTTATTGCAGCATGTTTCCATTTTTCGCATGAAAACAAACAAACAAAACAAAAAAAAAAAAATTCCAGCAGCTGGTTCCAATACCGCCCACTTTGCTCAAATTTATAGTGAAAACTAGCAGCATCATTAAAAACAAACATGTTGCTCCTCTCCAAGTATCCTATAGAGAGCTCCCAGAGAGATGTGCAACTTCTGTAAGAGGTCCAGGAGGCACCGGCCAGCTTGGAGCTCAGAGCTCAACCTCCAGCTATGTTTTCCAGGACAGAAATAACTAGAATTTTATTCGTCTAAACAGTTTTCTGGAAAAGAATGTTTTGGATAGAAAAGAACAATCTTAACAGAAAATTTTCCATTTGCTGAAATGTTCCAATTTTCTGGTGAAAATTAACAATGAGTCCTGTAATTGGGTTTGGGAAGCCTGTGTGTGCTGAGGGCTGCCCTCCACCACAGCTCCCTGCCCTGCTGTCCTTCCCTTCCTGCCCCGAGGAGGGGAGGATGAGAGGACAGATGGGAGAGGGAGAGAAGGGGAGCAGATAAAAACAAACATATTTTTTGTTTTCACTTCCCTCCTCCAAACTGATAAATGATGTAAACGTTTTCCAGTGCTCCTTCAGCTGAGCAATTAATCAGATGTCTTGGAACGAGGCAGATCCTCAGGCTGCTCCGTGGAGGAAACAAACGCAATCTTTTCCTTATTCTTTTCCTCTCCCTCCCACTGAACCAATCACCCCGGGCAAAAGGAAGGGGATGGTCGTATGAAGTATTTTGAGATGGGGACAATATTTTCCTACAGCTGCAAAAACACCCATCATTCTGCAAGACCCCCACTCCTGGCAGGGAGGTGGCCACGGGTGGGGACAACCCGGGCTCTCTGCAGCCTCGTGGTCCCAGCAAACAGCATTGCCTGCTGCTGGCAAACCCAGCAGCCTAAAAGCTGTGTCAGGACTCCTTACATCTTTTCCTCGTGTTTCTCAGCCTGATGTCTGCCTGCTGGTGGTCTGCAAGTGATGGCAAGAGAAGGGGCAGAGCAGTTTCAGAAATTATTTGTGTGCTTTTGAAGGCACATCTCTTTGCTGAGAAGCAAAGAGAATGGGGGAAGGCAAAAGCAAAGACAAATGTTCAAAATTTAGCTTGGTTAGTACTTGGCTATAAATAAAAAATGTTTGGCAACAATTCATAGGATGGTCCTTTGGACTAATATTTTTCCCTCATAAGACAGGTGGAGCTACAGCTAAAAAGGCTGAGGTACAATACTTGGAAAGGCAAAATAATCTGCTCTCAAGCTCCTTTTTGGAGGAAAAAAAGCCAGATCCATGAACCTCACCAACAGAAGGCATAACTTGCTGACCGCACTTGCAATAAAATGCTGGATCACCCCAAGAGCAGCTCGTGAGACCTGCCAGCAATTTTAATAAAATCAAAATGCCCACTGAGATCACAGCTAAGCACTTTTTGCAGTCCAGTAGCTCTCACCTGCAAATGCTGCTTCAGCCTTAACTTTAGACAAGGCAATACTGATCTCCTTGGAATACGTGAGCTCACAGAAACTGTGCCTGAAGATGAAGGACAGTGTGCATGTAAGGAGTTGCAAAACTCAGGTCTGATATATAAAGCAGGTAGAATTTTCCTAAGGTAGAAAAAAGTTTTAAAATTCCTTCCTTAATAATGTCCTAGCAGGCTAAAATTAAGACAAATGCCAGAAACTCCTAGAAATAATAACCTGTCATAAGAGCTTCAAGTTCTGTCTTTTCCTATTTTTTACAGATGTGAATTACTTCGGAATTCAGGTACAAGACAGCACCAAAGCTCAAATCATCTCAGAGGGCAATGTCAAAACATGGCCCATATCTAATTTCAGGTGCTTTGCTCCTGTTCCTGGGATTCTCTTATTTAATTACTTACCCCATGTATGCATTTATTCACTCATTTGCATCCCTCCATTTATACTTAGAACATTTAGGGGATTCAACTACATAATTTTTTTTTCCAAATATCTGTGGGAAATAGGGGATTCATTCCTGCCCTGCAGCATCCTGCACTGCCTGGAGTTAGCCACAGCGCCAGCACAAAAGAAACCACATTGTATTATCCTGCTTCCAGTTTCTCCAACTGCTTTGCTCCCAAGTTATGACTTTAGTTTCCCCCTTGATATGCCATCCTTTATTTATTAGGGCATATTTATCCGTGGGGTTTTTTCCTTTTTATTGTTGGCCTGCTTTTACTTCTTCTTTAACCTTATTAACCCTTGCTAGTATTTGACAGCTTAACACCCTCCATTACTCTGTAACATTTGCTATAAGAACTGACATGGAACTAATAGCAGCCTTTTTATATCCAATCTACGAGGTCACATGAAACTGCCCTTGTCTGAACCCTGCAAGATTTCCTATAGGTGGTTCTCCTTTTCTCTGGATTTTCTACTTAATATGTCTCTACAGGTCTGTCTGAATGTAAAAAATGGAATCAGATTCCTGCTAACTTTAGTTACTGACAATGTACACCTTAGAATAGGAGTAAGTTTTCCCTTTAATGAAAGCTCTCAGTAATGTGATTTGAAACAACTTTGTGATATTCTTTTCAAGCATTATGTATCACTTTTTAATGGCATACCCACAGACCTTCCATTTCAAGGGATCTTTGATTCTCCCAGCAAAGGGCCAGAATGCCATGGTCACATCCATCCCCTGAACCTCAGCTCTGAGTGTAAGTAGGACATTAAAGCCATAGCGTGATAAGGTTGAGGTGTCTGGCTCAGTTGTTCAGCATGGCTTGATTAAATGTAATTAATTTAGGTCTCTGACTTCAGGGGACACCCATCACGCTGCACTGTACAGAACCAAGCTGTTGTTTATCCTCATGGCCGGGTCTGCTGGAGCCTTCCCCCAGCCTGTGGAGTTTAACTCTGCACTAAAATCCATTGTGAGATCCTTCAGATGCAAAAGGCTGTAGTAAAAACAGCCCTGCAAAACACCTGAAGTGCTGCAGAGCTCAGCAGCAGCTGAGGGAGGGAAAACGAATCACCAGGGCAGGATTGCTCAGAAGAGATGCAATGAGAACCCCAGTTACTTCTACAGTTTTTTCCTACTGGGACATACACAGCAGGAAAAAAAGGATGTATTTTCCATGCCTTTATCCCTTGCAAGCATTAGAAATTAACTTTTGCTAAATTGAAAAGTAAAGCACAATGAGATCTGTACAGCTGAGCAAAGGAATACATGGAGGACAAATTGAAATTTAGGAGAATAGGTTTTAACAGCCTTTCTTGTAGATGTAATACCTGCTTAGATTAGTCTATGATTATCTATTTTAAAATTAAAAAAGCCTTCCTTCCGTGCAAATCCATCACCCTTATTATTGCTATTCTAAATGCAGCAAAGACCCTGGGAGCCAAATTCTTCACTTAAAACTTCTTTGGGGAACGTTTTTTAGTTCAAAAGTCCACTGTTTCCCCCACCCAATTTCAGTTTAATAGCTTCTCAAGTGATAAAGTGGGAAGAGACAGACATCTGGTAGAGCTAACTAGTCATTTGCTGGTTCTGTGAAAGTTTGTGCTTCCCAGTCAGTGTCACATATGAGAAATACAGATGGTCCCAAGTTGAAAAAAAAAAAAAAGAAGTGTTGAAACATATACAAATGTTATGAGGACTTCAAGTGTAAAATGTTAACCAGCTGTGAATGTGACATCTCTAGTTTAACTGACTCTGCTGAGATACATCATTACTGCACATGAAATCCATATATTTTCTGTACTGATGGCAATTCCCTGTTTTCCATTTGCTTCTAGTTTGGGGCCAAAACCATCCAGATGAGAATATTAAAAAGACAGGAATCCAAATAGAGAAAGAAAAGTGGACTCTGTTCCTAAGAGCTGTTTGTAACCGCCTCAATAATTTCCTGTGTTATAAGCTGACTATTTACTGGGGGGAAGGCAGAAATCACAAACATCTAGAGTTAAAAATAATATATAAATGTTAAAACAAAATCAAAAGGTTACTAATTCACACAAAGTCCTAGAGATTTAAAGTCATCCATTCTATATACAGTTCAGCAATGCCTGGAATGCAATAAGACATTTAAACCACAACACAGCAGTGATCTTGCCCTGTTGCTGGCAGTATCAGTTGTTTCCCACACAAGGGCCTAAATCTGACCCTTTTATGAAACTTTTACATTTGCAAAAATAGAACAGTTGGGAAATCTTGGGCACTTCTGGTTAAATTGCAAACAAAATAACCCTCTCTGTGCTGCTGCTTAAGGTCTAGATAATCATCCCACATCAAGACAACTCCTTTCTCCCCCCATAGGAGTTGTTTTGACAGAGCTTTCCAAATGTTATGTACAGTGCAACCTGAAAGGAAAAGAGAATGTACATTTCAGGACGCATTAAAGCACAGGAGAGGGAGGAGAGATGGGGAAGGAGATGGATTCCTCTCCCTTTTCCTTGGATTAAGGCTGGGAATGGCCATGTCTGCCTTTGGCACCTCACCCAGGTGTGCAGCACCGGGGTGACACGGGACCACAGAGGATGCTGGAGCCCACCGGGGCACAGCAGCTTTGGGGAGCTGCACTCCTGGCATGTGTGGTGCCTCCCCTCCCTCACCTCAGCCCACCAAAGTCCTCCCGGGAGGTGGGAAATGGAAAGGATCGGGCTGTGGGAAGGCAGGAGTGCCCCTCTCAGCCCCGCCAGCCCCGGCCCCACTCGGCTCCGCTGGAAGGAGACGCTCCCTCCTCTCCAGGAGCGGCTCTCAGGGAGGGGGGAGACAGTTGGGGATGGTTTTTTTGGATGTTTGTTTGGTTTTGCTAGGAGTGGAGCAGCACTGGGAAGAAAGTCAGATTCCCTGCACCCTTTCCTAAAATGTAACTGGGAGCAGGGACCAGCCTTGTTCATCCTCGACTGCCAGGAGGCTTTTCTGTTCTATTTTTGCTTTTCTTTTTTTTTTCCTCTCCAGAGAAAGCAGGAAAAATCAAAAAAGAAGCCCCAGTTTTAATAAAAACTGACGAAATATTACACATCTTAGTAGAGTTTTACACCCAGCTTAGATGAGGATGGGTGACTGCAGAGCACAGAGCCCTCAGCCAGGACCAGGACATCACCACTTTGGAGACAGTGATGAGCACGAGGGTCAGAGAGTTGCTAGAGTGAACAAAACTGGGGGTTTCCGCTGAAATATAAACCTCCTTTCTTCAGAGGACAGAGCTGCTGGTTTAGGATCCTCTTACTAATAGACTGTTTGCCTGTTATTATGGAACTTATTATGACATTAGCTTGCTTTAAAATGTTATTTGTATAAGTAGCTTTCCCAGTGTGACTGTTCAGCCTGCAGATTTCTTTCAACACCTACAGCAGAATTACCCTGAGATGCCATCACAAACTTTTTCGAGTTGTTTTCCTACTGATTTGTGCATCCCAGCTATGAAGTTTTTACCTGAATGAAGGAATGGTAGCACAAGAAGTCAATTTGTCTTCTCTGATCAGAGACAGGAAGATGAATTTTGTAACCCTTCTATCGCTGAGGGCAGTATCAAAATGACATCACTTAACAGAGGAAAAACACATTAAGGCATCCCTTTGAGGAATAAACCCCTTTAATACAAACTGGGGGTAAAGTGGTCACAAAAACACATCCAGCAGAATTTGTATTCCTCAAGTTCAGCCAAAGGCCAGACTTGTACAGGCATTTAGGCACCTGAAGATAGGGATGGATGCCTGTCAGGACACTCCCACCTCCAGCAGCCACTCTGAAATTCCCATCAGCACTTCCAGCTGCTCATCCCTCTCCAAACTCCACAGGCTGAGCTCCTGCAAAGCATTCCTGAGCCAGCACTACCAAAGCTTCGCTGAACTGAACAGCCCAACAGGACTTGGTGGCTGCTGCTGAGCCCTCACGGACACCCAGCCCAGGAAAATCCCTGTTCTGCACTCCCTGAGACCGAGCTCGAGCCGCTCCTGCCCGCCGGGCAGACAAATTGACTTCCTGGCAGTTCATTGCGCGCAGCACTTTAGCAAGAAGGTTATAAATTGAAGGTCCACACGGATGCAAAATCCTCTCTCCCCAGCGGCCGTGCCTCGCTCCAGGTGGGAATCCGTGCCTGGGTGTCCCCACGTGCCCTGGCACTGCCCCATTCCCAGCACTGGGACCCCAGGCTCGGTTGGGGACACGCTATCAGGTCCCCAATGGAGGAGTCTGGAACACTGCAATGCTCTGGCTGTCACGCCATGCTCAGGGCTCAGGAAGTTGGCCACCTGGGTAAATGTTAGAGGATCTTGTACATATTATATCCCCATTATTTTCTGACAGACTTTTCCTTCCATTATGCGATACAGGAAAAGAGGTTCAGTATTATAACACCACCAACACGGGTTTTGAGCTGCTGCTAGCCGTGAGCCCAGATCCTGGATACAGACACACACAGCTATCAACAAACACAAGGTAGCACCGAGACCACATTAGGTTTTTCCTTTACATTTCATTTAGAAAGAAAAAAAAAAGAAAAGAAAAAAAAAAAAAAAAGCTTCACATTGTTTCCTCCTCTTGACCTAACACGAATTCCATCAAACTTCAAAAACAATACTTTGGGATGCTGGAGGATGCAGGCCGGAAACTGAGGAAAGACTTTACACAAAGTTAGGAAATCTTTTTTGGAGAGAATACTTCAAGCTACTGAACAATTTTATCTAGATGACTAGATCTTATGGTAAATGGGTATATAATTAAATTTAAGAGCTAAGCTATTGTGTTTGAGGTATATCAGCTCATCAACAAAAGAAGGACTGTTTAGCTATGCTAAAAGCGATATGTAAATACCATCCTCTGATAAATAATTGATTATTACCTTAATGTTTGACAAAGCCATAAAATGCCCTGCAGATTATGTCCAAAACATTTGAAGGTGATGTGAAATCATTTTTATTGTAATGACAGTGAGCTGTCCATGGTTGACTGGTTTAAATTTTATCTTTCCTTGTTAGGAAAGGTTTCTGTTTTCTTTGAGAATTTAATTATCAGAGGGTGTTTAATATGATAGGAAGATTTACGGCCTTCAGGAGCCATCCAAAAATAGTGCTATAAAAATGGACTTAGATCCCATCACAAGCAATAAAGCTGCTATGCAGACTTGATGCTTGCAGTGAAAACTTTGCGTATGAATATATTTCACCATCACACATAAAAGTTCACTTTGGAGGATTTTGAATTTTGACCCTGAAATGTGACCCGAACAACGGGGTGAGGGGAAAAAAAAAAGTCCTTCACAAAAAAACCTCAAGCTCTGCTAGTACAGATTCATTCGTGTTTATTTTGGAAAATGCACTTCACTATCCATAAATATTTGTTTTAACTCGTTGCCATTAAGATGCAGCAGGGACTAAGTTTTCCAGGAGGGGATAAAAAGAACAACAAAGATACACTCCTATTGTGTAATAATCAGTCCACATTTCAATGAATAAGTAATATTTCTCACAAGCCAAAGTTAGATAGCGAATTTATTTAACCTCTGAGGGTCAGGTAATAAATACTAAGTGAATTATTCAGACCAATGGCTAATCAATACAATTCAGTGATATATTTTTTGTGTTTCATAAAAGGTTGTACACTAAAGGCAGTGAGCAATTATGGAAATTGGGCCCGAGCGGCACTCAATTCTTCTCTTACTCGAAACCCCAGCACCACTACCTTGACAGCAAATCGATTAGTGTGCTAGTGAAGCAGCTCAGCAACCTCTGACCCCTTCCAGCTCTGTCCAACAGCCTGGAGAGTATTTTATATTTATTTTATTGAATTAACCCCCTCCTGCCTGCACGGTTTTACACATACAGTAACGTGGTGGGAGAAAAGCCACAGGGTTCTTTTATTTAAAATACCCCCTGTAGGCCAGAGGAAGGCAAACCTAACAGACCCCTTTGTTCAAAACACCAATTTTTGCCACAGCACAAGGTTTTCGAGTCCATCCCAAGACTAACATAATTAACAGGATGCAAAGAATGTCCTAAGTGTACCCCAGACACTGAATCACTCCTATTCATGCCTGCCCTGGCACACGGCTACCAACTTTATACAACGCACAAGTCACTGTTTTGCACCAAAAGTAAGAGCTCCTCAATAAAAGTGAGTTAATATTGCTATAGGTATAATATTCTGTTTTACACAGTGCAAGGGAGAACACTAGAGATTAACAGCATTTTCCACCAGGAAATTAAAACTAACATAAAACCACATAAAGCACTTTTTTCTGGACGTTTAACTCTATAGGCACCACTCCTGTGTCCTGTGCCTGACAAAGCCCTGCCTGATCCCAGTGGGACTCTGCAAATATTCAAGGAAATGAAGGAGAAGATAATTTTAGGTCCGAGGCCTGTGGGCTCTTCCTTGGCACCACGCAAAGGGCTCAGCACAGATACTTTTGGTGGTGCTGTGGGTCAGGAGCCCTCAGCCAGCTGTGGCCACCAAGGGGTCAGCTCTCTGTCACCACCTGCCCAGGGCCCAAGGGGAAATGGAAGCCATGCCAAGGAAAGCATCTTCCTTGCCCAACAAGCATTTCTTAATACCCCAGCTCACGTCCCCTTTGTACACACCATCAGCAGGCTTTGAAAATCATGCACCATCTTCTTTTCCAAAAAACAGGCAGGACGCAGAAAAAGTGCTGCAAGAGCGGCCACCTTGCCCAGCCTCAAGCGTGGGGATAAAACCATGATTTTCTGTGCCTTTAACTGGAGAGCTGAGGACTGCAGTCCCATGGAGGGCCCCACGTGAGGTATCCTACCCAAAGCACAAATCTCTTTACTTTTTCAACACCATCCAGAGGAACAAGCAGCAGTTGCACCTATTTGAATACTCCTTATGTCACATATAACCAATTCTCCTGCTTCTAGGAAATTTATTCCTAATTTACACTGGCAGAATTGAGAGAAGATTCAGATCCCAAAATCCCTAAATCTGATTCCATTACTGTTCCAATACTAGAAAACAATTAAACAGCAGGTAAATACTAAAAGACTTGCAAGCATTGCATCCCATCTGGTTACTAATGTGCGCTAAAAAATACAATCGGAAGTCACATGCAAATAACATAAGGAGAGATTTCTCAGGAAGAAATCAATCCCCCCAGAAAAAGTGAAGACATGATGCTGTTTCCATTGAGGCTCATGGGAACCAGATTAGATTTCCACTGTAGCTGATCTGTTCCACACCAAACAATGATAATCAAAGCAAAAATGGCATTTAGTAGGAGTCCAGAAGCTCGTGTGCTCTGTCTACAGGTCATATTCTGTCACTTCAAGGCTGAATAAAGCCTGCATGCAGAGCAGGATACATCACTTTTAATAAGAGTATTCACAGAAAAAGGGACCACTCAAAGTTCACCACATCCGACCGTAAGCAGATACACGGCACAGGCTCGAGCAGGGTATTTTATAAAACCCCTTTATGCTTTCGTATAACACTGCATTGAGCTCTGAATTATTCTTTTCGTCTCTTTTGCTCTCAGAATCCATACAAAAGTGATTACTTCAGTCATTTTTCAATATTACTTTCATTCCTGGAAAATGCATTTTCAAAAGTTATTTATTTTTCACAGCATGTCATGTTGTTATATTATACTAGTTAAAATAAAACCACTGTAGGCTTCGGCATGCATTTATGTTTCTCTTCCAATGGTATGATGTAGGATTTGCAGTTTTTATGCTGAATGTATTCTACATATTACATTATCAATCCTTTATCTTAGGTTTGGTGTAGATTTGAAAAACAAGCTGTTAAATCAAGTTACTAAAGTAATTGAGCTATAAAACTGCCTTCTTATTTATAATCACCATTTCCCTCCAAAAAGGAGTTTTTAAAGATCAGCTGTGGTTTCTGTTATGCAATTTTTTTAAAGCAACTTTATGCTGCTGATTCCACTTAAAACCTAATTAAAATAGTGGAGAAAATGTATATTTCCTCCATGGAGGCAGTGAAGTGTCTCTATCAGCACACTGCAGGCTGGAGCTGCCCCTCAGCTCTGGGACCTGGGTGAGCATCTTCTTGGCCCAAGGGCCAAACTGGGGCACAGCCTGGGGCTGGGCAGCCCTGGGGCTCTGCTCACCTCTTATCCCTGCCCCAAACTTCGCCTTAGGAACCCTCTTCCAAAGGTTTAACCCTGTGTTTCTTGATACCTAATCCTGGGTAATGCTGGAATGCAGAAGAACATTATTTCCGAGTGGGAAAGAGGCTGAAATAAGAGATATTTAACGATGAGTCCTTTGCTTGCCCAGCTGGTGGCCAGCAGTGGCCATCCTGCCACTCCTCAGTGGCCACTTCTTTGCAACGATTCAGTTAAACATCAGGAAAGTGGCCGTTTATCCAGTTATTTGCCAAAAAAACCCTAAAAATCTCTGTCTCCATGGGGAGCTACCTCAAACACAACAAAAGCACAGGCTTTCCAGGGGTGGGGACACGGCAGGAGCTTGGGGACTCCTTGTCCCCCTGCGGGGTCACTGCCCACCGCGCTGCTGGGACACGCTGCCACGGTGAGAAAAGCTTGGATACTGCTGTCCATAACCACAAAACCAGGGGAAATCCCATGTCCCCCAGTGATTCCTCCAGAGTGGGCAAAAAGGGAGAAACACAGCTGGTTGTGCAGGGAAATGCCAGAACTGAGCCATCCAACCCAAAGGCAGGCAACAGAGGGGTGAGATTCAGCATTATCAGAGCAGCGGGGTGGGTTTGAGGCAGCTGAGGGTCCCACATCCCTCTGTCCTGACACATCTTACAGGCTGCAATCCTGCTCCAAGCTCGTGTCCCTCCTCCAGCCAAAACCTCAGCATAAGCTGCCCATCCCTCTGTCAGCCCACGCACACAAAGGATGCCCCACGCCATGGATGAAACACATCTGTGCCACAAAGGCTCATCCTCCCCAAAAGCCACGTTATCAGGCACCAGAGCATCTGGATGCCTTTAGGAAAACTGCTCTCCTTGCAGCAGGGGAAACAAAAAAAAAAAGTAAAGAGGTTAAATATTTAATAAAGAGTTCCACAAAAACTCCAGGAGCAGCTCTGAAATGCCTCCCCACTCCACACCCACGGAGGTGGCCGGGAAATGGCCGAGGGCCAGATGACAGGGGACTTTTTTTCTGAAATAGCGCTGGCAGAGGCCTATCAGGAAATCTTTCAGAATTGCTTTAATCTTTCATTTTAGTTTGGTCTCTGGCCACACAAGTGCGTCCAGCCCTCGGAGACCCTGGAGGTCACTATCTGTGAGTTTTTAAAAACAGGAAAGCCATTACAGAAAAATCAGAAGAGCAAGGGAAAAAAGTCCTCGCTGTAAATATGTACATTTTTAATACAACAGAACGGTAGTTACATTTTTTGTTCTGCTATTGCTTTTAACTAAAAAGGAAGAGAACCTGGAATGTTATAAACACCTCGCAGTTTTTAGCTCTCTGCCAAAGAATTTATCCATTAAACACAACATGAACCATAAATCTGAATTTCGGCTCCTGCTCACAGCATATGAATCTATTCTCCCCTTTGATATGCATGTGAAGTTCTCATTGACACTAATGGGAGTTACATGTGCTTATTATGGGATAACTAGACCACTTGGTGTGAATATATACTTTAGACAGACAGCTCTGCTAAAGTTTATTGAAAAAAAAAAAAAAAGGGAAAGAAGAAGATACCAGTGGAGGGAGAAAAATCCATTATGGGTGTTATGCAAACAAAAGTACCATTCTGTGCGTTTTTGATCAGCAGGAGGCTTGGAAAAAAAAAAGTCATTGCATCCATGTACCTCATCCTTCCTGCACGTGAGGACACGTGTGAAGATGTGCACCAGCACGTGTGTCCTCATGAGGGAGAGTCTTTGCTCAGTCACCCCAAATTTCGGTGCCAGTCGCAGCCTCAGCTCGTGCAAATCAGCTCAGCTCCAGCATTCCCCCTGAAGTGCCCAATTTACACCAGCTGAGAGGGTGACACGGGGTCTGTGGGAGTGCTGGGGGTCCTGGGTGTCTCCTACAGGCTCTGTGTGAAGCAGCTGCTGCTCTGAATGCTAATGGGTGTGCGAGCGCAGAGCGCTGGTATCGGGGAGTTATTTCTTTTATGGGAACATTTCCTCAGATGTGTATTTCATTTTTTAGCTTTCCAGCTAGAGGTGTTCCCAGGGACAGCAAATAGAGAGGGAGAGTCATGTTAAATTCATAAACATAATCTGGAAAAAGTAAGTGAACGTAAAAGGATGTGGTGGGTTGAGCCTGGGTGCCCACCAAAGCTGATCTATCCCTCCCCTTCTCAGCTGGATTTGGGGAGAAAATATAATGAAAGGCTCATGGGTCAAGATAAGGACACGGGGTGATCCCTCAGCAATTACTGCCACAGGCAAAACCGACTCAACTTGGGGAAATCAGCTTAATTTACTGGCAATCAAGAAAGCGTACGGTAATTAGAAATAAAACCAAATCTTGAAACACCTTAAAACACCTTCCTCACGTCTTCCTAAGCTCAGCTTCACTCCCATTTTTCTATTCCTCCAGTGACACAGGGGGACAGGGAATGGGGGCTGCAGCCCCTTCATCACACGTCCTCCCTGCTGCTCTTTCCTCCTCGGGGGAGGACCCCTCACACTCCTCCCCTGCTCCAGCGTGGTGTCCCTCCCACGGGAAACAGTCCTGCAGGAGCTTCCCTGGTGTGAGTCCTTTCCGTGGGCTGCTGCCCTGGAGTTCTCTGCAAACAGCTCCAGCATGGATCCCTTCCCACGGGGTGCAGTCTTTCAGAACGGGCTGCTCCAGTGTGTCCCCCTGAGTGGGGTCACAAATCCTGCCAGCAACCTGCTCCAGTGTGGGCTCTCTCTCCATGGACCCCCAAATCCTGCCAGGAACCTGCTCCAGTGTGGGTTTCTCTCTCCATGGATCCCCAAATCCTTCCAGGAACCTGCTCCAGTGTGGGGTGCTCTCTCCACGGATCCCCAAATCCTGCCAGGAGCCTGCTCCAGTGTGGGCTCTCTCTCCATGGACCCCCAAATCCTGCCAGGAGCCTGCTCCAGTGTGGGCTCTCTCTCCATGGACCCCCAAATCCTGCCAGGAGCCTGCTCCAGTGTGGGCTCTCTCTCCATGGACCCCCAAATCCTGCCAGGAGCCTGCTCCAGTGTGGGCTCTCTCTCCATGGACCCCCAAATCCTGCCAGGAGCCTGCTCCAGTGTGGGCTCTCTCTCCATGGACCCCCAAATCCTGCCAGGAGCCTGCTCCAGTGTGGGCTCTCTCTCCATGGACCCCCAAATCCTGCCAGGAGCCTGCTCCAGTGTGGGCTCTCTCTCCATGGACCCCCAAATCCTGCCAGGAGCCTGCTCCAGTGTGGGCTCCTCTCTCCATGGATCCTCAAATCCTGCCAGGAACCGGCTCCAGTGTGGGCTCCTCTCTCCATGGACCCACAAATCCTGCCAGGAGCCTGCTCCAGCACTGGCTTCCCACAGGGTCCCAGGCTCCTTGGGCATCCCCCTGCCCCACCATGGACCTCCACTGGCTGCAGGGGAACCTCTGGGCCACCTCGTCCCCCTCCTTCTCCACCACCCTGGGCATCTGCAGGGCTGTTCCTCTCACACATCCTCACTCCTCTCTCCAGGCTGCGATTGCACAGGGGTTTTTCACACCTTCCTCTCTTAGCCCAGGGGTGTCCCCACCATCTCTGCTGGGCTCAGCCGTGGGTCCATCTCGGAGCCTCTGGCCTTGGCTCTGTCAGGCACAGGGGAAGCTTCTGGCAGCTTCTCGCAGGAGCCACCCCTGTGACCCCCCTGCTACCAACCCCGTCCTGCCACGCAAAGCCAGCACAAAGGATAACATATGAGTGAGAATATACCACATCTGCATTTTTATAGCCCAAATGGATCTGTGTGTATCCCTGTACAGCTCTGTCTGTATACATGGGTGTCAAAATATTGGCACTTAGAGCAAAATTTATAAATTGTCCAACCAGCCCAGATTATCTTCAGCAGGTTGTGGTTTTTTTTTTTTTAATCAAGGGCTTTTACTGGAAATATTAGTAAAGGGTCAATTCCCTTCCATGCACCAAGTGACACTTTTGAATAACTGTGTTATGCACAGCGCCTTAAGAAGACTTATAGGACTGTCACAATATTTAACTACTCATTTTTGCTTGCATGATTGTGGTTGATATGACCACAGAATACTGATCTATCCAAAAGAGAAAAATTATAGAGTGGAACAGTGGGATTTATGAATGAGATATCTTTGGCTGCAAAGCAGTCCCATTTATAGCACTCAGCCACCACAAAACTGCTGTGTAATTGGAAGAGAAATTTTTCCCATGTACTGAAGCAGTAGTTGAACTGCCAAACAATGAGAGACAGCCTTGTCTGAATTAGAGGAGTCACATACCTGATTTTTCTCCCACTCATTTAGAAACAGACCTTATTTCCCATCCCCGCTCCTCTTGTGCTGAGACTGGGGGTAGGAAAGCTGCGCTTTGCGAGTGCCAGAGCTGAAAGCTGATTCCATTTAAGCATCATATCAGAATAAATGTGTGGACAAATCAGCAGGACTAGTCAGAGCTGCCAATTTTAACTTCCTGAGTATCTGCATGTGAAAACTGTTCTTTTCCCAAGGAGGCACATGGGCTTTTGTTATGATTATTTATTTGTATTGTAACAGGCCAAGGAAGCCACAGAGAGGGCCCTGTAATGTGAGAGGACACAGAGCCACAGCGCTGCCCCAGCACACTCGGGAGGTGCACAGAGGCTCCCGGGATGGATTGATGGCCCCAGAAAAGATGGATGTTTGCCCACCCACTGGCTCCAGGAGAAGGCACCAGGCAAGTCCCTGCCACGCTCACGTGGGTTCTGGAGCTCGACAGCTCTCGTGGCTGCAAAGCCAGCAGGTTAAACCCCCGCACTGCAGAGCCCCACAGCACTGCATGGACGGACAGACGGACACACCGAGATCCCCCTCGTGTGCAGACCCACAGGGCAGCCCCCGGGGTGCCAGGCTGGGCAGGTGCCCTCACAGGACCAGCTGCTAAAAGCAGCAGCTTGAGGCCAGGGATGGAGAGACCAGGAAACAAGGGAATTCCTTAGAAAACAGCAGCTTCGAGTCCTCCCCCCTCCAAGCAATGCCACAGGGCGAGGTCCTCCCGGGAGCACTGGATGGGGCACGTCCCATGGGGACAGCACAGTGTCACCCCCTTTGGAGCCAGCAGGACGAGCAGCTTTGCCATCACTCCACGGTGTGAGCCCTTTCCTCCTTGCCACCCTCTCCATCATCCCTTTGGTGGCCTCTACCCTGGAGGCTGCTGGCCAGGAACACAGCACTGTGCCTGGCTGAACTCTCCCCTCCCTGCCCAGGGCCACTGCGAGTTCCACAACAGCCACACAACAGCACAAGGCATCGGTTTTACACATATTTTTTGCGAAAGGGAAGTTCTCAGACAATCCTTTCCATGAAGAGCCCCTCTGACCACATCCCTCATCACGGGCACTGCTGAGGATGCTCTGCACGGCCCTCAGATCACAGCCTGACAAAACAAAGCTGGGTACCCCAGAAATCCAAGAACCTTGATGCTGCTCTGGTAATTCAGGACAACCTTCCCCACCAGTGATGAGCAGGAAGGCTCAGAACAGTTTCTCCAACTGCCAGTGTGTTGGGACAGTTTACATTTTCTCTTTTCACATCATCCACAGTGAAAATCAAAATACCAAAGTTCAGATGTGAAACAACTTTAACCGGTTTCATAGTTTGCCATGAGCTCTCTAATCCATTTCAAATTCCCTTTAACAACAGGATTTCTTCTATGTTTGCATTTGAACTGTGGGTGATTAAACAACAAGCAGCAGAAAATTAATACGTTAAATTCAAAGCCACAGAAAAATAGATAATCTCATTGTCCAGTGAGAATCCCAGGAATCCTTGAGTTTCCAGGAACAACAGCTACAACTCACTCAGGCTTAGGTTTTAGCAGAATTAACATTGCTCAATAGCAAGTACTGATTGTGGAGCTTTTTACTAACCTACAATACAGAACTTGGCTAATACTTAAACAAATAAATAAACCTTATTTATATTTAAAGAAGGAAAAAAAAACCTGAAAGAGGTCAGATGTGCCACAGAAAGCAATGAATGCTATGGATTCAGAACCACATCTGAAAACCTCCTCCAAGTCCCCAGAGACAGCCACAGGACGCTGCTCCCAGCCAGGCAAATTGGAAATGGAAACAATGGCTCCGGATTTTCTGTTAAAATTCATGGGGATTATTACTTGGTTGTGGTTTTCCAAAGGGCACTTTGCACATAGAAACCCCAGTGCAGGCTCAGGGTGCCAAAACCTCTCCCTCTCCAGTTTAGCGGCACATATTGATACCGTAACGGAGTTTCAAGGGCCGGGCCCAGATCCTCCTGACAGAATGAAGGGATTTTCCTCGGGGCAATGACACCACGACCAGACCTCACTGATGGCAGCACAGTTCATGGGCAACGTGGAGAGACAAGGACCTGAAGGAGCTCAGATGCTGGCAGAAGTGATGCCAAGTATTTATTTGGGAAAAAAACCCAACAAACCAAACATGATTTCTAAAGTGCTCCTGGAATCCCTGCCTCTAGAGACCCCCTTCCTTGGAGCAAGAGCAGTTTTCCCTCAATCCAGAGGGATGGGGTGGGGAAAAGCTGACAGGAGGCCACCAATCCCCCTGCCCACAGCACTGGGCTCAAAATGCTTTCCTGCTTGGCTTAAAAGGAGAAAGAGACAGGGATTTGCCACTGGTAGAAGCAGGGAATCCCATATTCCCTGGGCAGGAGGAGGCAGTGGCACCTCATACAGGGTAGGGGCAGAGGCTTCTCTCACATGTGCACTGCTGAAATAGAAATACACAACAAAGACAGGGCTCCATCAGCCTGTGGACAATTAATGTTATCACTGGAGCAGCCTTGTTTCTCCCGCTTGCAGCTCACCCATGGCAGGGAGGCACAGAACTGGCAGCCACAGCAACAACCTTCCTATATTTACCTACCTATCCCTTGAATGCCCTGCTGATGTCCCTGTGAGAAAGGACTCGGTAAAACACTGCAAATTAATGATATAAGGAGCAAAA
Organism: Melanocharis versteri; assembly: GCA_013397845.1. Classification (NCBI taxonomy): domain Eukaryota; kingdom Metazoa; phylum Chordata; class Aves; order Passeriformes; family Melanocharitidae; genus Melanocharis; species Melanocharis versteri. Next base: position 485,990 of record VZTG01003987.1, read on the forward strand.
GACATTCTGCACTGCATGGTTTAAACAAAAAAATAGTCTCAGATGGGGAGACACGAAATAACAATATAAAGGCAGAATGAAACATTTTGATCTGCTGAATGCCTTTATAAATATTTGAGTATCATTTATTTATGTTTTCCTTCTTTTCATTGTAAAGCAAGGTTTTCTGACAAAAGCCCTCGTTCGGAGAACACTGTGCTTTATTATTTAACTTCCTAAAAGCAACATCAAAGGCTTGAGTTTAAAGCTTTAAAACAAATGAACTATTTGCAATATTTTAAAGATTTAGAGATGAGAAGAGCAGGAGCTCTCCACAGCTCAGATCTAAAGGCCTCTGTGGTCTGTGCTGGGCAAGGAAGACACAACAGCTCTGCCAAACACCGGGGAACAAAATCCCTGACATCCTTTTGCAAGCACCAGCTGTAGCAAGTGCCCAGGGCTGCCAAGATGCTCCAGGTTCAGTCATTCTCCCTCTCACCATCGCATTTCACCTGCAGTCACCCTCTGTCCTCCTCCAGCCATCCCACCATCGCTGTCAGGACCCCAGGCTGGGTGCTGGGTGTCACCTGAGCCACAGGCAGAGGTCCCCAGCAGGGACAGTCAGCATCACTGGCACTGCTCAGGCACGGATCCACTCCTGCCCTGGCTCTGCCATGGTGCACTCCGAGTGATCCTGCCAGAAGAAAATTGGCCTGTGCCGTGTCTGGCACCTGTACCTGTCATGGGAACATGTGGCTGTTCCTGGCACTCGCACAGCGGATAATGTGACAAATTTCTCCAGCTTTGTAAGGCGTTGAGGCAAAGTCTGGAAGCTCTGCTGAGGGGAGCTCCCAGCGCTGCCCTGATGGATCAGGTCCTTAAGACAAGGCACAAAAAGTGTCCCCAGCCTGCAGCCACCTCTGGAAACCTTTCCCCACCCACCCAGGACGGACACCTGCACCCATCCCACCTCAGGCCGTTCTCCGGTGAACGAGCCTTGCTCTGCAATCCCGAGTGTCACACAAACAAAGCCTCTCAAGGCTTCTTCACGTGGAGGCAAACACAGCACAGCCCCAAGGGCCTCCACTCCCACGGGAGCCAGAAGCTGAGGCACTGAGCAGGCAGCAGATCTGGTCTTCATTTCCTAACCCGTCCCCTGCTCGCCTCTCTCTGATGCTTGAATCCCTGGTGTGCTCAGACACCACATCTCCCTGGTATCGTTTGTCTGGTCCCAGGCTCTCCAGAGCCAGGGCAGGCTGACTCGTGCTGCACACATCCTGTTCACACCCCAGCACCACCCGGCAACACTCACAGCACTGCTCAGCTCTCACAGCTAATAAATGGTCGAGAATCAGAGTTTGCCTTTTGGTAACACTAATCACCACAGCTGCAGCGAGTGTAAATCTGCAGAGCTCCGCCAGCTTCACTTTTACATACAATAAAAATGTAAAACCTTCATTAGGTGCTATGCAGTTTGTAAGAAAATCCCTAAATTAATTTATTCGGGGGGGAAAAAATTTAAGAGAACATTAACTTTCAAACCTATGCCAAGATCATTTCCTTATTGGTTTGCTCTGAGACAACTTAGTTTAGGTCATACAAACTTTAAATCCCTCAAACACATTATGAAAATCTTAAATTCCACCTAAACTGGCTGAAATTATGCAGGCACCTTTAAAAAAAAAAAAAGCAGTTTGCGTTTTAAAGCAGAATGGACTCAACCATCCATTAAATATGACAAGGTCTGCATTTTATTTAGACATTGCCATTAATAATGAAATGATGTATGATTTCCATTCCTGCAGTTCTTCCTTCCCTCCACAATCAATTATGCATTTAAGAAAATATTTACTTGTTATAAAACTCTTCTAATTAAGCATTACTGGTATGAGTTTGAACAAATCAGGAGATGATCTCTAAGATGCATGAAAAAATACGATACTGTGCTTCAAAGAGGCATTTATTCCTGTCTGGTAGGGAAAAAAACCCACAAAAGTTAAAGGGATGCAAGGTTCAGTGCAATACGGCAGATCCCACCATCTTTCTGACCTCGAGAGGTAAATCCTGCTTGTGAGAGGGTCCTTGGGGCTACTCATGTTCCTAAAGCAAACAGAATTTGACCCAAGAAAAATCACATGGGAAACTACATGTGTATGTATGAATGTTGAGAAGGCGAGGAAGGACCTTCCCAAAGATTCAGACATTTCCAGGTAGTTCCTGGGTGAAGAACAGGATCCTAAAAGTAAATTTAAGAGTGGTGGCAGTGCCCAAACTCTCCTGAGCGTGCAAAGATCATTGCTGTCCTGGCGAGCACAAGCTGGAGCTCGAGGCTGCCCTTCATGCCCAGGGTGACATTCACAAACACACCTTGAATTCTCCCACTGCAAACGCAATTCCCTGATTTCTGGGCAGCTGGCACAAAGGGCTCCTGCTGTGAGTGGGGAAAACCCCCAAGGGCAGCCCAGCTATGCAGGTCACCCAGCTGTGCCCCAAAATCCAGGAACGAGGAGCAAACCCACAGCATTGACAGCTCAGGAAAACCTCTCCAGCCATGCCAGGGGAGCAGCGCCCTTCCCAGCCCTGCGGAGGGTGGACGCTGCCTCACGGAGGTGGTGCTGGAGGTAGGAAGGGAAATGGAGAGCAAGTGGCTGGAGGCCAGCGAGCAGCAGCCAAGGAGAGAGCAATTAGGATGCAGGAGCTGCCAGAGATATGGCATCACCAGAGATTTACTGCGCGTACACACCTCCCTCCCTGCTCCCAATGTACTCGCTCTTTCTTTCTGTCCATATACATACAGTAAATCTTCGGTGACTCCTTATCTCCCAGCCTGCTTCTAGATCCTAATTGCTATCTATCTCTGTCTGCCTGCCACTTCCAGGTCTCCCAGCCCCTTCTCTTACAGCTCCCAGCCCCCCCCAGCAGCCTCCCTGCTTTTCCAGCCCCTTCCTCTTCCTCTGCCTGCAGGGTTCTGCATGGCATTGGGACAGGCAGCCAGAATTCCCCTTTCTCAACTGAACATTGCACCCCAAAACACGCAAGAGAATACTCAGCTCACAGCTCATGGGAGCGCAGCATGGGAGGAAAAACTTGTTCCAGAGGAGCCCAGCTCTGCTCCTGCCCCACCAGCTTCTTCTTCCCTGTACCACCCAACCTCCTTCCCTGGGCATCAGCTGGCAGCACCATCCCAGCATCACCATCCCAGGCTGGCAGCACCTTCCCAGGCTGGTAGCACCCTCCCAGCATCATCATCCCA
>VZTG01003987.1:492201-524713 GCA_013397845.1 Melanocharis versteri
TGGACTTCCCTGACAGCGGTAACAGGAGACCCGTTGAGTCTGAATTTTAAGGGTTTTGGTTGGGTTTTTTTTTTCTCCTCTTTTTCCTTCTCGGCAGCAACTTGCTACTTTCAAACTTTGCGCAAGGCTTTGGGTTGGTTTGCTTGCCTGCTTTCAAACGACATTATGATTTTAATCAAAACGGACTGGTTTCTGGAGAAGGCCAGAGCAAACTGGGACGGGGAGGCAGCTCGGCTGGGCGGTTTACAGCAGTTCAGAAGAAGGTTTTGTAAACAAACACGGCTCAGAGGTAGAAAAGCAAATACAGTGGGTGAAATTTGGCCTCCTCCAAAGGCGATGGCACGGCTCAATGGGGCCAGTATTTTCACATCCACACACTTTTCCTCCAGCAAATACAAAACCAACAGAGACTCAGGTAATGNAACTCTTCATCAGCCTCAAGCCCCTGGACTTCCCTGACAGCGGTAACAGGAGACCCGTTGAGTCTGAATTTTAAGGGTTTTGGTTGGGTTTTTTTTTTCTCCTCTTTTTCCTTCTCGGCAGCAACTTGCTACTTTCAAACTTTGCGCAAGGCTTTGGGTTGGTTTGCTTGCCTGCTTTCAAACGACATTATGATTTTAATCAAAACGGACTGGTTTCTGGAGAAGGCCAGAGCAAACTGGGACGGGGAGGCAGCTCGGCTGGGCGGTTTACAGCAGTTCAGAAGAAGGTTTTGTAAACAAACACGGCTCAGAGGTAGAAAAGCAAATACAGTGGGTGAAATTTGGCCTCCTCCGAAGGCGATGGCACGGCTCAATGGGCCAGTATTTTCACATCCACACACAACTTTTCCTCCAGCAAATACAAAACCAACAGAGACTCAGGTAATGGAGAAAACAGCTCCAAAACTGCATTATTATTATTATTGTTGTTGAAACAACTTGATGCTGTCAGGCAAGAGCAACTAAAACACAAGTAATGACTGAGAACAGGGAGCAAACACCCTCACAGGTTTTCTGGCTAACAGAGACCTGCTGCCACTGCAATCTGCCCCGAGCACAGGGCACCGTCGTGGCCCTGAGCTGGGCCAGAAGGGTCACAGCCCCCCTTGGTGCTGATCAGGGCTCCTGCACAGCAAAACCTCAGAGAAGCCACAGACGCAAAGGTTTAGCTTTCTGTTATCCAGATATTTCACTTGCAAAGCCTGGGGGGAAAAGTGGAAAGTAAAGGAGAACTAGACAAGGTTGCAGGATTGGGCCATTTGGGGCGAATAAGACAGCAAATTCCCCTAAAATCAGCATCAGTGCTCCCCTGGCCATTTCCACAGGCCGTGATTCCAGCAAGGAGCCCGGGCTGGGCTGAGTGTGGCACTTTCCCAGCACAGCACACACAGACAGAGCACTGAGCCTCTGCACCTGCAGCTCTGTCACGCCATGCTCAGGCACACCTGAGTGACAGGAAGAGAAGCTGCTCCCGGGAGGAAGAGATGCACACTCTTATTAAAAAGCAGAAATTAAAGTCCCTCTGCTTGGCTTGAGCCTGTCCCATTTATTTCCCACCCCACCTAACTGTGCTCAAACACAGCACCCACCTGATGCTGCTGGGGAACAGAGCCCCAACAGAGCTCACCCCTTGAACAACCTCACCAAGGTGAGAAAGGGCTCCCAAAGCAAACCCAGGCCTGAATCTGCACCAGGGTGAAGAGAAAAATGAGCCAAGAGCTGCCAAAACTGTGGGCCAGATCCTGCCAACGCTTCCAGGGCCAGCGCAGGCAGCTCCAGCAGAGCTGGCCACCCCACTGCTCCTCCAGTCTCTGCTAGGGGCTGAGCAAGGTGAGCTCTGAGCTCCCCTGGCAGATGCTTTTGGGACCTCTCAAAGCCAGGGAAGACCCCTCCAGACAGGGAGAGCTGCTGTGTGACAGTTTTTGGCGTTGGAGCCATACCCCATCTACCTTTGTCCCTTCTTTCCTCCAGAAATGGGAGCATCAGATTAAAAAAAAAAAAAATCAAAGGGAAAACATTAATAAATAATAATCAAGATCATCTGCAGTTTTAATGATAAGCTATTTAATGAATTATAAAGTACCTATAACTCAAAGTATGAGACTGTACATTGTCAAAACTGGCATTAAAGTGTATGGAGATAATTAGGCAATAATGACCTCCACAGAGGGCTTTTCCTGGGAATTAATGACCAGTCGGGAGGAGCTGATGGCTCAAGGCACAAGCAAGGGCCATTAACCCCAGCTGGTCATTAATACTCAGGAAATGCCCAGCTCTGAGGCCGTTATTGTGAGTATATGATAAAATAAGGGGGGAGCTATTATGAATATCTGAATTTGTGGGCTGATGGGAAAGGTGAGGCTTGCAGGTACTCGGGTCCATCCCTCAGCCCTGGTACTCCTGCAACTGGGAATGCTCGGGAGGGCACGCCTGACACAAACACTGGACCCCTGACACCGGGTCTGGGGGCTCTGCCAGCACATACAGAGACTGCGAGGCATCTTGGCAACCACAGAAAGTTAAAAAAAAAAAACAAACAAAAAAACCCCAAAGGTTTTGTTTCAACTCAATTTTTAAATATTAAATCCTTGTGCTATTAGCAGCTCCAGAGCCCAAGTCTCAGGCTCATCTATCTAAGTGGCATGTTGTGTAACAGAAGACACTTTTGGGATCATCACAGGCAAACTCAGCCCCTGGAGCAGCCCTGGGCACTAGTGGGAGCAGGACCCCAGAGGCAGAACAGCCTCATTTCATCCCAAACCCGCAGGCGCCTCTTCCCAAACTCGTCATGACTTCAAGGGGGGATTGGAGGCAGAGAGGAGTGTCACCTTCTGCTGGGGCAAAACAAAAGCTGATGCAAAGCTGATCCCCCGTGCAGGACTTGCATCTTTCCTGCCACACACGGCACTGCAGCAACGGGCTGGAGCATCAGCACAGAGCCGAACACCGAACCTCTCCTGTCCCCAGGAGGGCGTGGAAGAATTTGGGGAGACAGTCCCCTGGGAGTGATGCCCCAATTGCCCCTCCCCACTGTAAACAGAGAGGAATTAGCCTGGGCTGCTTTGCTGGGTAATGAAGCCCAGCTGCCCACTGCTCCTGCTGATCCCCCTGTCCCCTCCCCGACAGCCAGCGAGGAACGGGGGTTTGTACCTCTGAAAGCCCTGCATCAACATCTCCATTTTCCCCTGGCCATCCCCCGGCACAGCGCCCACCCCGCTGCAATTACCCAGCCTTGTTCTAAATAAACCCGCGGGGGAGAGAAGGGGCTTGCTTTCCCTCTCCAGCCCCTCTGGTCATTTATTTACCCCCGTGCCATATTCCCGCACTGAACACGCCCGGGGGTGACAACCCCGCAGCATTTTGCCCTGTAGGATCACAGCAGATGCAAATTTTCACCTCCCCAAACAAATCCGTGATGGTTGTAAATATTTCCAAGCGGTTCTCCGCAGCGATCAGCACTAATCACGCTGTTCGTGAGAGCACGGCAGCGATGCTTGTTGGCAAAATAAAGGATCTCTAAGTTTCTTACAGTCTGGAAAGGAACCCGGAGCAGCTCAGCCACAGCGTTTCTCCTCGACTGTTTACAATCGATCAGAAGGGGATAAAAAAAAAAAAAAATGAAGTATCCCACTGGCAGTGTGGAGTTCCCAACGATTGTACGTTAAAACCCGCTATTGCTCAGCACAGGAAAATCACTACGTCAGGAAAATTAGTGCTTGTTAGTACGTGTAATATTCAGAATCACGAGGAGAATAAAAGCAGCAATGCAGAAACTGTTATCAGCAGAGGGAAAATTATTCGAGTATGCATTTGAGTAATTCTGCATTTTAATTTAACCCTTTGAAACATTAATCAAACCATGGCTAATTATAGGAATTAAGGAATTAAACGATGGAATCTTCTAAAAGATATTATTTAAAAGGCAGTTTATACAATTACTTGTATAGATGTTTGCTTTAAAGAGGGAAACATTTCTACTGTAATGAAAAGGGTCTTAGAAAATTAAATTAACAAGAGGGGACCAGGCTGATATGAAACTAAATTAGCATCAAATGCAAATTACAGGGTACTTAATGGTAGAAACAGGTGCAGAGCAGGTCCCTAAATGAGATAAATGAATAAAACATCCCTCTGCACAAATGTGGAAGCTGACACAAAGTCAATGATATGAATAATTCAGCAGCCTCAACACTGCTGTTGAGGTCAGCTTTCCTTGACCTTTGAAACAGGAAGTAAAATTCTGTCCAAATTTGAGTGACTGGAAATGCAGCAGTTATTTGTTTGGGGGGGCAGGGGGGAGGAAGAAATAAAATTAAATTTAAAAGAAAACAAACAGAAAATCCAGATTTAAAAAAAAAAAAAAAGAAAGAAAACTAACAAAACCAAAACCACCAAAAATACAAATCCATGTGCGAAAATGTATATAACATGTATGAGAGATTTTAGGTCATGGTGTGATCTAAACATGTTCAGAACTAAATGGTTCCATCTTTCAAAAAACAATTTAGTTGTGCTAAAGGGGATATTAATAGAGACAAAGTCATTGTATCCCAGGCATTGAAGAAATCAAATCATTTATAAGTAGCTGCTCAAAGCTCAGTGATCAGTCATGTTCTTTGCAATAAACTTCTTTATGAAGAACAGAAAGATTTCTTTTCTTGACTTCCTACCTAAGCTACCAATTTGGTCACTATTGCATTTCAAACATTGAGAAGTCACAAATTAAACTATAAACCACCCTCACAACTGTGTGTAGAGAAACACAATGTGCAGGAGTGTGAGAGAACCTTGAAAGTAGAAATTATACATATGTATGTATTTTATATTGATATCTTAAAATGTAAATAAACCCCAGAAACAAATCCTTGTATTCCAAAGAAGGAATGCTTCTCTCTTAAAGAGACAGAAGTATGAAGCAGCTGCATTAAAGCCAGTGGAATATCTCCAAATTTGCATCCTTAAAACTAAATGAAGAAGATTTCTGTGCCTTTCCCTATGACAAAATACTCAGCTCAAGGCATAGCTCATGTAATTTCTGACTACATGTATGGTCCTAATTTTAAATTGAATTTGGCACTTAAACAGATTAATAAGGTATGACAAATAACTAATTTCTCCAAGCTGGAAGAAAGGAAGAGCATCACCCCTGCAGCTTGTCTTCTAGGGCAACAAAAGATGTTAAGATAGCAGAAGTTATCTCTGCTCTCCCCTTTGTTGCATTAATCTCTCTTTACCTGCTTACCTGTCACCTGCAGAACTCATGTCTGATATAGTTACCTGGCTTAATTTCTATTCATTAATTTTATTTTCTCTGTTTTAGGCAGGTGAAGCCAGGAGTGGGACTGCAAGTGTGCACCTCTGCCTCCAGAAACTTTGGTGGAGGAGTTCAGGCCAGCCCTGGCAGCAGCCACCCTGGAGATGCATATTAATGAGATTAAAAAAAAATAAAACCCAGCCCTGAAATGTCATAATCCCTTGTGGCCCAGGCAGCAGGGGCAGTCTGGGGGCTGAGCTCGGGCTCTGCTCAGCATCGGGGTTTCTGTGCAAAGTGGCTCCCTCCAAACGCGGCTCTGAGAACCCAGCTGGTTCTCATTTCCAAACAACCAGCTTCTCTATCCCCAAGTGCTAAAGAAAATAATCCCAGCAATCCATGACTACACGCTTTCACAGGGACAGCAGTGAGAATTTGATTGTAGAGATAATTAAAGTCATTCCTGAAACTTCCAAGCAAAAGAAGCCGGGGGGGGGAGAGGAGGGGGCCAACAGGGACAACGATGCTCATGTTTAGCTCGTGTTTAAATTGAACTAAGCCTGGAGAAGTGGGGGGACACACACACTACTTTTGGGGAATTTGTTTTCCTGAGAATTCTCTCTTCTTCACCCTAACAGTTACAATTTGCAAAGAAAATGTAATAGACTGTGGCAAGCAGGAAGATTAGGATGAGGTTTGGAGCCTGGCTGTTCCTAATTTGGCAAGAGTATCCAGAGGGAAATGCTTTCACATTCTGGTAAACTTGAATAAAATTATGTACAGCCACTTCGATTAGAAGAGTTTAAAGGGAAATGATACCATAAAAGCAATAAACCCCACTGCTATCTGCTTCAAACACTGAAAACATCTTTTTAAAATTAATGTTTCCTGCAGCCCTGCCATGAGTTAGGTCTGAAATAATTTTAATATTAACAACACTCAGGAGCAGGTCAATCTAGAGCCAATCACACGACTGCATTAGTTTTCTACATCTTTCCAAATGTCCTCTGCATCTTTCCAAAACAGTGGAGTAATTTACACCACTCCAGCTGGTGTAAATCAGCAGGGTGTCCCTGGCATCAGGAGAGATGGGAAGCACTGGCCTCACTGAAAAATAATCACAATGATGACGATTAAAAGGGAAAAAAAAAAAAAAAAACACCACCAAAACCCAAACAACAAAAATAAAAGCTTGCTCCCAGCAAAGCTAAATTGTACAACCCTGGTGTCACACGTCTGCTCTGACCCTCGTCATCCTGAAATGGGTGTGAAATTCAGAGATGGAGAGAAAGAGTTTAAAGCACTTGTAATCTCTCCGTCTGCACTATCTGCCTTGAGCAGGAAGGAGGGATCCGCTCAATGAGAGCTATTCAGGGCCTCTCAATTAACCTGATTAGTTCAGCACGCTGCTCTCATGAATGACACCTTATCTTGGAATTGAAGGAAAAAAACTTCCTTCCTTCTGGAGATGCAGGCGGCCCCTCAAGCCAGCGCAGCGGCGCCCACGGGCCGGCTCCCATCTCCCCGGGGAGCTGCTCTTGGGGTGCCAGGGCCAGGCAGCCCAGGCAGGGAGGGGATCCCCCTCTTTGAGGCCCATCCAGGCACATGATGGGATTTGGTGGCAGGGGATCCCTCCCGGGGGCGGCCGCAGGTACCGCGAGCCCCGGGGACGCTGCCGAGTGTCGGAGTCTGGAACTCGTTTCATAGGTGACAGATTAATGAGCGATAACTGGGTTACCATGGCAAAAAGCATTCCCAAAATTCTCTTTTGTTTCCCTGAGAATAGTCTCCCTATTATTTTTTTTTCCCCTCCAAACCATGCCACGCAGCAATAACACAAATATTAACTAACAGCGTGTTATCCTTTCGAGTGCGGATGTCAACGAGGCTGATTGTTACACACAAACTCCAAGGATTAATCAGGGAAAATAGGTATCTCAATTGCAATTATAATGCTGAAAACTCAAGTTTATGAATGGCCAGCCAACTTTGAAGACATTTATTAGGGAAATTCCGATGACTTCGAAAGTATTAATGTACTAATGAAACATTAGGGCATGATGTATTAATGCTCTCGTAATTTCTGACAAATTGAGTTACCATTGTCACAGCAGGGCAATCCTTCAGGAAAAGAAAAAAAGGAAAGTTCCTCTCTCCTGCCACGTGGTACACGACAGATGACAATTTATGTACACATAATGGGGTTCAGCGAGCAGTTTTCCTCCTACACCACGGTACAGTTTATTCCATTTTTCAGAATGCCAGAGCTATTATGGAGCTCGCTGTGCTTTAAAAGAGAAGCTTAGGGATTGTCTTGCCTAAACAGCCCCATAGGGCAGAGACTCTCCAACTGTGCATCCCTCACTCAGCAGCCTCAGAGTCCAACAGGGCCCAGTAACACCTGGCCATGGTACCAACAGGAAGACCCAGAGATAAGAAAAAAAAGCTTTACAGAGCTGCTTTAAACACATAAACCCCAGCATGAGAAACAAATTTTACCCCGGACAACAGAAAACCCCAGGGCACTCCTTTGTAACGCAGCTGAATTTCCTCTTTTTTTTAAAAAAAGGGGTAAATCCTGACCTGAGCTGCAGGTCCTTTCCTCCTCCTGCCTGTAAAACCCCCAGAAAGATATTCCAGGGGCTGGGCTCCCCTCTGGAGCCAAATCCCAGCTCATGCAGGACTGTGCCAGAGATGTGGAGGCACCTGGAGCAGCTGGGAGGAGAAGCGACCATCAGATCTTAATAGCTCTGAGTGTGGCTAATTTTATTCTTCTTTCAGAGCAAAGAACTTTATAATGAATACAGAATACATTTCTCCTCTCCTTGTGTCATCTTTCTACAAAATTCGAACTAGGTAAAGTGGTTTTTAACATCCACTTATCAAAGTGACTTAACATCTGGGAAGTCAGCCAATGGTTATGTAGTGATGCAGATGCCAAAAAATCCAACTGAAGGATTATATTGAGGGAATTTACAGAGAAGACCTGACTCAACTGGGTGGAAGTTGATGGTTATCCTGGTCAGGAGAGCCTGAGAGTCTCCCTGCAAAACCATGGATAAAAATTAAGTTAAAGTGTTGTGTTTTAAATAGCTTATTTTTAACCCATTGTAGACAGTGGCTGTATCCCCTGCACCAGTAACTTTTTCCAAAGGCAGATTTTGGAATCAACAGATGAATAGTTTGTCCAAGTCGAAAAGGAGATGAACAGAAAATTATTTTCTGCCTCTGACAGTCGTTGAGACAACAGTAAGAGGAAGATCATTTTTTGATTTCTAGACACTCACATTGGAATATCAAATATAAAATTAATCGGTTCAAAGGTCACAATCATGTCACTCGAGGGTGTCTTCTTTTCTTTTTTAATTAATCTTCAAAAAAAGTGACCTAAACATTCAGCCAATTGAATTATGTGTTTAGCTGAATGCTTGCAACTCTGATTAGAAAGTCAAGGTGAGAGGAGCACTAGGAAAACCCAAGAATCAAGCCAGACTGTATGACCCCGGCATTTTAGTATCACCTTTTTTTTTTTTTTCGGTAGCCCCATTTTTCATCTCTTTCTAGCCCAGCATGGCTCTGGAAGAATTAAAGAAAACAATAAAAGAACAACTGAGTGTACAGGGTAGGATTTACTGGCATTTACTTTTAATTCTATGGTCCTTTGCTCTGTGGCTTATCAGCCCTATGTCAGCCCTTTTTCCTCCTTTATATTTCATGAGGGGACCCACATGCTGGTACTGAGAGACAGAGCCCAAGTGTCTGTAAGCTTTTTGTCAGGTAAAAAGAGAAGAAAAAGGAAAGGAACAAGAGGAAAAGCAAAGCTAAGAGGCATCTATTAGATGTCACTAGGCTTTTGTATTCATGTCAATGATTCAGGATTAGAGTATTTGAAATAATCTTATTGAGAGAACTGAAAAGCCCCACAGAGGGAAAGCCTGCTCGGTAGCATATGGCAGAGCAGCAGACAATATCTTATTAAGGATGTGTTAGCTAACACCATTACTTTTTATATTACATTACTGAACTCTGGTGCCTCAGCCCGTTAGCGAGATGCCGTAGTTGTGGAATGCCAGATTGGACGTGTTGTTACGAACCCAAAAAGATTTTGGCCGGGCCTCCTGGCATGGCAGGGGCGGGGAAGGGGGGGATGCTGCTCCCTCAGCCCTCCCCAGAGCCCTGGGAAGGGGAAATGATGTCCCCAAAGGAAGGGGACAGCCCCCAGTGCCCTCCCACCTCGCTCCCCCCCTCTGGGAAAAACAGGGGGTACAGAGGGCAGCTGCTGCTCCAGCCCCAACAAAAAATCCCAAACTATTGCCAGACTCCGCTCCTTGTCAGATGAAGGGAATTTAATTTTGTTATAGTGAATGCTGGTAGTCTAAAAAAAAAAAAATCTTTCTTTGCTCTTGCACAAAAGCTTGTAATTGGAGAAATAGCTCTTTTTAAAGTTATCTTCATCTGCCTACACCTTTAGAGGCAGCAAGAAACCAAAGACAAAACAGCACTGTTCATAGCATTTCAATGATTGCTCTGAAAGGCTCTATATCTGGGTCACCTTACTACAGTCCAGTATATCATCTCAGTGACTTGATATAAAGCCTTTTAATAACTAATTTCATATCATTCACATATTAACAGCAACAGAAAATTCGTATTCACATTTCCTGTTTCCCAACGCCGTTTTTAAAAAATGGGTAGAAAATTTTTCGTTCCACTTTAAAAAGAAAAAAAAACCCTCTAAAATACTGTCCTTAGCAAAAAAGTAAACACCCAGTTGATACAGTAATATATTCTGATCACAAACTACCTATGCAAAGTTGCTAATGTGACACACTGGGAACTTTGTATGGCTTTTCTGTACTTTTCCAGAACTGTTACAGCAAAAATATCATGATGTTACAGGGAAAGAGGAAAATTCATACCAGCATTTCCCACTACTACTACAGAGATTTGCTGCCTTCCCAGGACGGTGTTAAAACCATTTCTAGAAACTGAGTCATGATTTGCACAGTAACCTACAAGTGTTTCTCACTCTCTTTTAACTTTATTAGTTAGATGTTGTATTAAAATTAAATACTTCCAGCAGGCAGAAGTGCCTGTGAATTTAGCATAGTTATTTTAATAAGTGTGGCCAATTACTTATAAGAATACATTTTGGTGGCTGGAACATGCAAACATTTATGAAAACTCACATGAAGAAAACTACTCACACACCTCAGCTCCTGCAGAATAAAGCTTGGGTTGTGTTTCTATCCAGTAAACACTGGGCTAGAATTGAGATACATTTTTAATATTCAGAAGAATTTTAGCTAATCTGCATTAAAACTGAGGATGATCTTTGCAAATACATTTCCCCATTGCTCTTATTCATGTATGCATTCCCACTGTGACAGCAAATATGGAAATAAATCAGGTGTTAAGACGGAAGAGGAAATTTATCCACTCCAGAAACTATGTGTGTATATATATGCATATGAGAAAAAGACAGTATTTTCTTTCCCCCCCTCCCCCAAAAAATCCCCACTCTTGAGAGAGAAGAGCTGGCACTGAGCTGCATGGAGCCAGGGAGCCCACTGTGCCCAGCACATCCTCCCTGCTGCAGGACGTGCTTTGAAGTAGGAGTTCACATTAAGAAATCGATAGGTACGAGGAGCACATTTGAAGTTTTGTGACAAAAAACAAAGGGATGGATCACCCTGCCAGGCCCTGGGCTCCCACTGGGACCAGAGCACTCGGAGTTTTCCTGGTGCTGCAGGAGGTCACTGCACCGAACTTTTTAAAGCCCCTCCAACCTGAAATACCCAATTCCTGCCATCAGAATGGAGCAGCAGAGCAATCCATGAGGTCTCAGTTAGATTCCTCTGCACAAGAAAATCCACAGGCTCTTCAGGATGGACTTTGAGGACTAAAACAAACCAATTCAGCCTCCTAAAATTGTTAACCCTTGCTGAGCAGGACTGAGGTTTGCAGGAAGAGTCCAAGGGACTTACTGACACGGACACGCTGACCTTGGGGCCTTGGAGCTGCAGGTCCAGCACATCCCACGTGTGCACTCAAGTCACAGCTGGCCAAGCCCATGGCTGTGGGTGAGCACTAACAGGCAAATGCCAAAAGCATCTTCTCTTCGGTTCCCCTCATCCCCAGGACATTCAACACAAGCATTTTAGTCTCCCTAGAAAAATGTCATTTTTTACTCTGCATCAGGAGAACCATTTCTCTTCAGGAATGGGATCATCTCCCTACTTAGAAACTACAGAGCATTCAGCACAATGAGGCTGCTTTGCAATGGAAGCCTCTGCTGCACCACCAATGATATTAAATAGTAATAATCCAGCATAAGATCACGGTTAACTAAAGCCCCAAACACTAGCTGTGGATTCAAAAGGCATCACTGAGAAAAGCAAGTAACTATTAGAGCAGTGTGAAATGTTTGCAGTGAAACCCAAAACCACATAAGACTTGCCTGGTTTGGGATTTAATAACAAACTGAAAACTCAGAACAGGTTTGCTGAGAAACTCACAAACCTTCTCGGGGAAGCTCAGACCAAATTAAGGTTTTGCATAATACTTCTGAGATCGTACAAAAATTCTTATACTTGGAGGCAGAGAGAGGAGAAATCAAACAAACAATAAGCAGAAGCTGGTTTGACCCTGACCAAGTTCATTCGGCCCCAAGAGCAAAATAAAGGAATTTATAAGCAGCAGTGATATGTGCCAATCCCAACAGGCTGAAACCAAGAGATTTTTGCAAGAATCCTTGCAGAGTTACCCCCAGCTCTAGTGATTTCATCACCAGAAAGAAGACTGACACCACATGCATGAGGAGCACTCGTAGAGGGGCAAGCATTCAAGCCTGAATCTCAGTGTGAGAAGCATCTACTGATCAGAGTCTCCCATTTATCTCACACCAGCTCAAAATGCCTTTGGTTGCCTAAGTCATGTGGGAAATGTTCTGGGTAATGCTTCTCAGCTGCATCAATCACAACCAAATCCTGGAGGATGTGTGTTTGGGTCCCTCCCCGCACAGAAATGTGTGGGTTCACAGGCTCCCGGAGCTCACATGGAGCGCTCGAGGCCAACTTCTGTCTCTGAACACCCTGCTTGGAGGCCCAGGGGGTTTAGGCAGCACAGCCTTAAAAAGACAGCCTGGGAGACATCTCTGAGCAGTGCAGGGGGTAGCTCTGTCTCCCAGCTCCTGCTTTTGACTCTTCCCTGATGGATCAATAACTCCCATCTGGCTCTGGAAGGGGCCCAGCAACGAGGGGGAGCTTTCCAGCACAAAATTCCAGAGAACGGCCAAATATTCAGGCCCAGGGACATTTTGCACCTAGGTCTTGAGGTCTGTCAGGGTGCTCCATGCCTGCCCTCCCAGTCCTTCCGTGTGGAAAAGCTGCCCAAGGACCCAGCAGGGATGGGAAGCCCAGGCTCCCCAGCCCCATCCCCATCCGAGCAGGAGCAGGACACTGGCACACACGGCTTTGCCTGACTCCACACAGCCAGGTCCTGGTACTGACATGCCCAGGGGGACAAGGATATGACCAGGACAGGGCAGGAACTGGCACTCCTGCCAAGGGGCCGCTGCCAGGGCGCCTGGCATCTCCTGCCACTTTGCTGTGACACCGGTGCTGTCACAAGCCCATGTCCCTGTGGGCTGGTGGGGATCAGCTGCAGCACTGACCCCATCCCCTGCAGGAAACCAGCCCTCAGCAGCTCCCTCTCAGCACCACCCACCTCCTCCCCTCGCCAGAACCTCTCCTGGAGGGCAGGTTCTGCCTGCATCTCCATCCCCCTCCCTCCAGACACGGAAAGCTACTGCAAAATGAATTATTTGCCACATCTACCTAAGCAGTGTGTTTGTGGGGAGGACGCAGGGAGTGTGATACAGTCTTCCCAGTCACTTTTCCACCTGCCTGGTATTTAGGATGAAAAGCTGATCAGGCCCGTAAAATACAATCCACTATGTGATGACTCGTAAAGCAGTAAAACAGAAGTAATGACTTTTTCGTGTCATTGCACAGTGAAATCCTACCCACAAACATAAAACTTTTCCGGTCACAGGCTGAAAGATTTCAAACCCATCTGTAGGTGAGTTGGCTGGGGGTGCTGGGGACAGGTTACAGAGAGCCCAGACAAGCATCATGCACATGTTGGAAGCACAGAGGCCTTTCAGACACTGGTAGGAGGTCATGCATTAAAATATACTTTGGTGCCATCTGATAACAAGGCATAGGGAATATTACAGCCTCCAATCCATGAGTCCCCACCCCTGCTCCACGGACAAGAGCTGTGACAGCACTGGAAAGGCACAAACCTCCTCCTTGCTCCCAAATTGCATCCAAAATGCCACATGCAGACCTTCAGTGTATTACCAGGGCAGGGCCAGAAGAAGCCCTGGCCATCCCGTGGTGTCCTGCCTCCCAAGGTCACACAGTCCCTCCCAGGGGAGCTCCAGCACGAAGCCCCTTGGTTTCTACCTCATCTAAAATTATCAGTCCAAAAAATAGACAGTGGCCAGATTCTCACGACAGGTCCTGCCTGTGTTGGTAAATGTTAGCAAAGCCAATCCAGGTCACTGCCATTAGCCTGCTCAAGTACACTGGGAAAAACCAAAATTTGGGATGAGCCAGCAACTGCCTGTTCTCAGCCCTTTTTCCATGCAATGTCGCAAGCATATATATATGATATATATATATATTCTGCCACTATATTTGGGATTGCAGTGGTTATTCCTATTTTATCAGTCAGTAGGACTCCTGTTTACTGGATGCAGCCATAAAAGGTAAAGAAGCCCCAGCAGGCACTGGTAACACCGTTAAATATCGGTCCTGACAATGGTAAATTGGGTTTAAAAGTTTGGAGCAGAGTGCCAAGAGAGGAGCCTTTTTCCTGAACCAAGGAATAACATAAAGCCCCACTTTCTCCCCTATGTGACTTTTGTCATTATCATCTTTTCTGATTCTTACAAAGCAAACCTAATTAGGAAGCTCTCTCATTAGTCTTCCAGAAAAATTAGCACAGCTTATGCTAATTACTCCTGTAAAATTTAATAAACTCGTTGAAATGGGAATAGTCTAATGAGGTTTTATTTATTGAACTAAGATAACTGTAAGGAAAAAGGTTAGGACACCAGGATATCCAGAGTGGTAATAAAACTACAATTTATTCAATTTCTTCACAGGAATTTTATTGCGAACCTTTTAAATTCAAATATGAGTTACAATTTGAAAGTTAAATCAATCTAGAATTTAATTTAATAACAGGAAGTGCTCTGTGTTTGCTTCAAGTGTGATTACAATACAGCCCTGCCACTGCACTCATAGGAGGAATTGTGCATTTGTATTGTGACAATAATACCGCTTTTAAAATGAGTTCCTGTTCATCAGATCTTCATCTCAACACATGTAACTGGATTAGTGATAAAATATACAGGCCATGCTAAGGAGATGATACAGACACACACGGGTTTCCAAGAAACTTCCTTGGGATGACTGCTCTGTAATCATAATAGATTTGTTTTGTTCTCCAGAGAAAACTTAAATCACTATTTTATATGAGTATAAATTTCTTTAGGTCCCTTTCACTGCTGTATCTGCTGATACTATAATAGAGCAAAGTATAAAACAATTTTATAAATAATAAAGCCATATCCTGTTTCAAACACAGCTACAGACTTTCTTTCTTAAAACCCACATTTTCATTAAAGAGAAATATACGATTTGATTTCACGTATAGCCAGGGTTTGAAGACAAATACAACACATGTAACTTTGAAGTTGCCAAAGAACCTCTTCTCCAAGTTCACCAAACTGCCACAAAGCCAGAGCCCCCTCTATCCCGAGTCTCTCCAGCCTCATCAAAGAGAATTAATCAATCCCAAACAGTATTCCAACTTGTCAGAAGAGGATAGCATTTCCATGTAAGTACATATGTCAAAAATCCCATGGATAGATTCTATGTTAAACTCTATGTTAGGTCAGAGTCTGTGGATCCACAGGATTTGATGCAAGAGTTAGATTAAATCCATAGGCAAAGACTTGATCAGAGCACCAGGCATGTGGGAGTGCTTTAGCCCAAATGGTAAATGAATTCGCTAAGCTCAATGCAAATAAAAATAACTAAATATGGCTTTGCATATCAATTGACATAATAGTTAAAAACTGTGTGCATGGAGAAGTGACAATGGAGCACAACCAAACACATGGCCTGACTTGTGCAGGCATTTTAATCACAGAACGATTTTAAAGGACTCGTTTTAAGGTAAAAAGGCTCCCTATAAATCACTTCATCCTTTCCAAAGCGAAGGGGACAAGAAAAATGAATAGGATAAATGTCACCAGAAACATCACTAAAGCCACTAACTGTATAAAGCACATACTTGCTTGGCCTAAATTGTTTGAACTAGCCCCAGCCAAGAAAAGGTTTTAAGTACCCTACTGGGACAGATGCGAAGCGGCAACAATAGAAGCCACACTAATGCAATCCAGGTAACACAATCCTGTTTCAAAAACACGGGGAGGGCTAATTACAGTACTGCTGAGTCAAATTTCTTATGCCATTGCAACCCACAGGAACAGGTCAAAATCAAGTGTTATTCAAACCACAGTCATATCAACCTCCTGTATCAAAGTCACAATTTAAAACCAAGTGAAGAACTTAAAAGCTTAACCCGTTCACAAGCCAAGCGTGATTCAGTGCGGGTGGCGAGGCAGGGTTTGTATTTTCAGCCTTGAATTGTGTTTAGCTTGCATTTTAAGAAGAAACTTCAAAATTGCTAACTATTGCATCAGTTCATGTAAAGACTGAGGAATGGATCACTGCTAGGAAGCTAAAGCTGGTTTTTTGCCTGTACCTATTTTCCTCGTTTTGCAGGAAGCATGTAACAGACAGCATCTCTGGCTTTCAAAATTTAAAATGATTTGCAACTGGCAGTTTTGCATACTAGATAGTTAAACAAAATATTTCTGTAAACCTGCCATTAGCATCTTAACATCTCACTTTCCAGTACAATGAAAAATTCATGTGAATTTTGTAGCTTTCATGTCGCTCAAAATGCCACTCTAACACCATGTTTATAGTGTTCAGCTCTGCAGCATGCTTATAAAACACAGCTCTGTACAGGTTTCACTGGGGGGTTTTCCCCCCACACACACTTTCTCTGTTGCTACCTGATGCTCAGAGAAGATGAAAATACGCCTAGTTAAAATAGATAGGGATATCTTCTGAGATCTAAACATTCTCAGGATTACTTACTACAGCTAATCAAAACATCTGCCATAAGCATCCAATAAAAGCACTTTCCTACCCAACCCATCCAAGAGCTGGGATGAGCACAAGGCTTTGCACTGCTCTCCGTGTGGGACCCCCCAACCATCAAACCCTCCTCACCTCCCTTCATAAAATGGAGGCACTGGCGTGGAGGATACTTCAAACTTCAACCAGCAAACATAACTCAGACAGCAAGGCAAGGAGAGGCACGTGCTCTGTGCCCTCACCCCTGTGTGTTTGGGCTGCTCCCTTTGGGGTCCCTCTGTCCACGGATCAGTGCAGGGTGTTGCTCTCCCCACCCCTGACAGACAGTTTTTGGCACTTCGTGGCCATTGAACTCCTCTAGAGTAACGCTGCACAATGCCCTGGCTGTCCCACACAGCTTTGGACAACACATTTGGACAATTAAAATGTAAAAATGGCTCTTTGGCTACCATTTTGCATAATTGGCAAGCAATAGAAACTACACATGGCTGGGAACAACTGGAATAGATGTATTGTGCTACAATGATTTACTCAGTGATGTCAGATTAGCAATATGGATCTGTTTAAAAACACAATAATTAAGACAGGCAAAAATGAATTAATCAACTGACAATACAGTCAAAATAGTATTCCAACCAAAGAAAATAAGAGGAGGGAAAAACCTTACGTTGCAGATCTATTTTCTTAACTGTTTTTATGCATAAATAAAAGCCTTAAAATGTAGATGGATTGCATCCAACAGAACTACAGTAGCTAAGTGATAATGATTCAAACATTTTTCAAATAAAAGTTAAATATTTATAAGCACCCAACCACATTTCATAAATCACAAACTATTATTATTTTATTCCTGAAGCTTCCCTGGCATAGCATGTGAATTGAGTCACAGAAAGTCAGAAAGAAAAATCTTCTCTTTATGCACATGAATCAGTTACAAGAGCTGGAGCCCTCCACAGAGCAGGGCGCTCCAGTATCCCTATGTTATCCCACATATGGCCCTTCCAAGGCAACCACAACTGCAAAGCACAACTAATTCTGTATCAAAAACACAAAATTTCATCCATATATCCTCCTAATTCTTCCCCATTAGCAACACAGGGCAGGTGTTTCATTATAATGAGGAGAGGGAGGAAGAAAAAAAAAATGGAAGGAAACAATAGCAGTCCTTACCTGTCAATTATCACTGGATCTGATGGAGTCTCATTTCTGTTGCCACAGCTTTTCTTGTCACAACAGCGGCTACAGAGCAAAAGCGAAAGGATTTAGTGCGACCATTACACTGTAAAATCATCATTACGAACATGGTGGGTTCAAATTGCCGGCTCGAGTTACCCTGCCGGCCCTGCCTGCAAATCAGTCAAATGTACTGGGTCACATATGGGTTAATTACGATGTTTAACTTCTTGCACAGCTGGTTAGCAACGGAAAATATAAAAAGAGAGGGGTTTTGCCCCTTTCACAAATAATAATTCAAGGATCGCCCGAAACAGGGAGAGCTGCCTATTTGTAGCCTCTTTTCCGCGGGGTTTAACAGTTGTCCCGCAGACGCTGGCACACAAAATAAGGCAGATTTTTCCCTGCTGAGCCTGGTTTTTACATTTGCTTAACGCTTGTGTTACACATCCACAAGATATTCCTGCTTCCACGCAATTCCCAGCTACTGGCAAACCTCCCCCCAAACTCCGAAAGCACAATTATTCTCCCTCTAAGAAGCACTGGTGTTAATGGGGGAGCTCAAATGCAAGCAGCAGCAGCAGCTTTTTATGCTCGAGCGCGCCTGTTTCCCCAAGTTTTCCGAGCATGTTAATGATCACTAATGCCACGGAGAGCTCTGCTCCGGCGGCTGGTGCCCTGCGTCAGGTCAGATACAAAGCAGGCATGTGAAATATAAGCTCCGTCTCCCAAAGCTCTGCTCCATGGCTGACCTCGAGGCTGGGATTCTTTCTGAGCTGAGGTGGCTCATTGTTTCCTAAGAGGAGCTAAATTGTTGGGTTTTTGACGATTCCTTGTCAGGGGTTGTTTTCCGTAAGGTGACATAAATATAATTTAGGTGAGTTCGTAGGTGAGGTACACGTTCCTGCTCCAGGTGGGATTCCCTCCTGGTGCCTCTGGAGCTGTGGCAGGGGCTGCCCTGCTCTTCCCACCAGCCCAGCTAAATCCATGAGACCAAATCACAGCCACAAAGGCCAGCAAAGCCTTTAGATTTCACCCACCCACTCACCCCAGGGAGGAAAGCCCCATCTCGCAAGGAAAGCTCCTGTTGATGTCCCTTAACAGGAAATCCCCCACTGAAGTCAAGGCTTCAAGAAATAAAAAAATGAAATAAATAAATCAAGAAGCTCCTGACTTTCCCCAAGTCCTTCTTGGTCCCCAGGGATCTGCTGGACAAAGCCTGGGCAGGTTCAGGGCTGCAGGAACCCCATCCCATGATGGCACCGAGTGTCAGGCACTGAGGACCACCCCGGCTGCTCTCCCTGGCCAGACCTGAGCACTCCTCCCTGTTCAACAAACTTTCTGGTCAGCCTCAACCACACACAACCAAATCTTTGGAAACCACTAAGTTTGTTCCCAGTGGCATCCCGGGGACCTGCATCTCGCCTGCATTTCAGTAGCTGTCAGGAGGGACCACTGCTCACTCTCCCTCTCAGATGAACTATTTTCCTTTCCCCAGAAGGTGGAAGAACATCAGGGCAGGAAGAAGCCCTCAGAAGTGCCACGCTGTATAAATAGCCCTGTTGGGAGTATGACAAAGGTTCTCTTGTGTTGCTGAACAATAGAGTGAATAATATACAGTTACCCACCAAGATTAGCAATAAAGCAACTAACCACACTAAAGATAACAAAAAAGAGGCCTTTTACAAAAACAGCCTGTTTAAACATGGGCCTTAAAAAAAAATAATAATTTTGTTTTCAAAGAGAGGAAAATACATAATTCTTTTCACCGCAAAATCTTCAAGGCAACTATTCAGGGCTGAAGCTTTTCACAGTTAACACATGTGCGGTATCTTCATTTCGGTGGAAGTTACATTGTTTGGGATTGCCAAAAAAAACTGCTTAATTTTACAGCACAATACCACAATTGATCCACCAGAAAATGCCAGAGCCTTGGCACCCTGGAAGTATTAAAATGTAGGAAGGAATAAAATATGCTGTAGGTAAATAGTCATGGGGACGTTCGGGGGCTTTTTTGCCTATAAAAGGACTTGCCATTGGAGTGCAGCTAGAATGTGTGGGGTGAGAAAATTTACCCACAAACAAGGCAATAAAAACTGCTAATCATTTTTAAATGATTAAAATGTAATTAGAAACAGAGTTGGCACAAGTTAAGACAATGCAGTTCTTGTGACTGAAGCGAATCAGGGCTAGTCCTGACATTCTCCCAGCAGACTGGAGGGACAGAAATTGCCACACTTACTCAGGCAAGCAAAGGTTCCCAGGCTCCCAGCACGAGATGGGCAGATCCCACCATCCACACACCACCAGAGCCAGAGGTTGGCACCTCCCCAGGGCATTAACCCAGAGGGAGAGGCGGCCACGGAGGCATGGGGACAGGGACACCTCGGTCTCACCTCCTGCCACGAGTGGGACGGACTCAGGCACTGACCAGTGCAGACAACCCAGCTTTGAGAGCAGGGGAAACACTTCACTGCTCCTCAGGTGGCTCCTTAACTGGGGTATCTTCCCAAAAGTGCATCCCAATTGTCCCAAGTGACAGTAGGAGACCTCACTCCTTGACCACAGTCTGAGGGTGATGTGGAGGGGCTGCGTGGCTGGCACATCCCACCAGCTGGTGGCTCTCTGGCATGAAAGGAGGCCCTGAATGTTCCTTCATGATCTAGAGAATTATGTTTTAAAATTTAGTTTGCCTTTTGTGTTTTTTTTCCCCCCCGCAACAGCAGAATTGGAGGCCTCTTCACTCTAGCCTTTCTATGCAGAGAATTAAAACATCACGCAGATCTTGAGTTTCAGACCTGGTTAAAAGTGCTTTTAATTCAATTTCCCTCAAAAGCTTTGGCTTTTAGTGCCTACTTAGCACTTGGAAATAAGTTCCTAAATATTCAGCACCCTTTCTCCTTTCCCTGAAAGAATTTTAAAATTCCCAGGAGCTTCTCCAAACCACTCAGAAACCCTCCAGCTCCCAGCAAGGCTCTGTGCAAGAGCAGGGAATGCCAGCTCCTTGCAGCCAGGAGGACGAGGACCTGTCTTTGCTGTTCTTCCGTGACACCTCTCCCCAGGCGGGGCCAGGAGCTGTGACTCGGACATAATGTCACATTGGCTCACAGGAAAACCCTACAAAAACTGATTTTTTGGGGGGTTTGCTTGTCTTTAGAATGAGTAGTCCTAGGTAGTAATGCGGCCTCCTATGATTTCCAGCTTCTGCGCCATCATCTTGTTGAGGTTTTTGTCATCCTCATGGCTCATTCCCAAGCCCCTCACCATCCCCATCCCGCTCCTCCCCAGGCCACCACCACCCCCAGCTTTCACTGCTGCCCTTCTCCTCACCCCAACCCTCCAGGGACCTGCTGCTCTCCTTTGTCCTCGCTCCCCATCGCCCTCCTCCTCCTCCTGCCTGCCGCGTGCCGGAGGATCTACGCCCACACTGCCCGGGCCCACAGGCCGAGGCCTCCTCACCCCAACATCCAGCACCCCGAACCCTCCCTCGCCGTCCCCCGTGCAGGAGCCCTGCTTTGTGTATCCCGGGGACAATGAACAATGAGGAATTAGGGGCCCGTGGCACGTGGCCAGCGCTGAGGCGACTTTCCGACCATCGGCTGCCAGGCCCCAAGGAGCCGCCAGCGAGGCCGGGTGGGAGATTTTGCACGAGGTCCCAGCGAGGTGGGGTCCCTCCCACCCGTGATGCCACCAGGACAACCCCTGCCCCAAGCAGGCTCCTCAGCCCGGAGCGTGGAGGTGCGGGACCCCCCTGCCAAAACAGCTGTAAGGTCTTATTTTACACAGACAAAACCCATCTTTTACTCCAACCTCATTCTCAGAAATCACTGAACCATTTTAGCTGAAACTTTCCAAAGAAAGTCAGCCTGAGGCTGACACCCTGCAAAGGATATTTCAGCCAGAACAGTTCGAGTTTGGCAAAGCTGTAAGCCACTGAAGGTTTCATAATGGAAATTGTTGAGGCAATATTAACTATAGATGTCCCTCCCCATGCTGCCTACAATACTAATAAATTCCACTGAGGTTGTGAATTCTCCCCAGCTATTAACATTTTCACCAACAGTGTAGATTTTTATATCTGACAAAACACAATGAAATCTTTTGAAATAAACAGCTACCTGAAGCAAACCTCAGCTTCGCTCTCCTACCCCAGGCAGGACTCTCTTATACATTTGAATTCTTTGTCTCCTCCGTGCCGTAGCTGTAGTACACTATAAATACCCAGCTTTGTCACATAAATGCAAAGTTTTATTGTGCAGTTAGCCTTGATAGAAAGCACTGCTGAAAGTTGTTTAGAAATTAAATATCTAAAACAAGCTATTTTAAAATACAGAGCCCTCACTATTTCATGTCTGAAATGAAGAAATTTCATCTTAGGGAGAGCAAGCTGTCTTTCACACCATATGGCTAATGGTAGTGCATAGCAATTAGCTGGGCTGATTAATGGGGAACAGACTCTAATTTTATGCTTATAATTGAGGCTGCATTTGCACCCCTGGTGCAAATTCAGCACATCCCAACTTCCACTTACAACAGGCAAGAAATCAAGAGAAACAGAATGGTGTGGAGAGAGAATTTTTTTCCCTTCTAGACCCCTAAAGAGCATCAGATTTGCAATTTAAAAGCGTGTTAGCAGCACAATAGATGACAGATTTGTGCAATAGGGTCAAGCGGCCTGGTAAACAAACAGCACCCTCTTACACACGTATGGGCAGCAAAGGAAATGGGGAATATCTAATATGGGCTGTAAGAAATTTGAATATGTCTCCCCCACCCCGTCAAGAACACAACATTTGCCTACTACAGTCAGTTTGGGTTTTTTTTACCCTTCCACGTTACAGCCATGAAACACAAAGCAAGGACTAGCAGTAAATAAATAGGAGGAGAAGAATAAAGCTCCTGAGCCAGTGAATTTTAAGAACAAAGAAAGTGCAAAGTGCTTTAATAAAGGGAATGACTGCGCATCCTTCCATATTCCCAGAACAGAAATAATTTTGTCTCAGTCAAAGTATATTGAACGGCTATAAATCTGTGATGTGGGCATTTGGTCTTCTGGTTAAAACTGGACCCACTATATAAAGTTTTAATTTACTCCATGCACTTTATGTTTCTGAAGTGAAAATTTTCACTTCAAAGTTTTCTGTAAGAAAATTAATACATTAAAGTAGTTGATTCTGGCTCAGTGAGTTATTCCTACCACCAAACCTTGCTGGTTAAGGATCAGGAGGACACACCACCCAGCACTAATGGCAGATTCAGACCCTGACACTGCAGGCACTTGAACATGTGCTTAATTTTACTCATGTGCCCAGTCCCACTGTTTTACTGGTCTGTTACAGGAGAAAAGTAAAAGGCACTTGAGTCTTATCAGGTCAGGGGCCTCCTTTAATATTTCCATGAATTGTTCCTAGCTAGGTATCCAGTGTGAAAGTCGTGCTAATTGGGCCAATGAATTTTAGGGCAATTACAAGTTGTCAACATGACTGGGATTCCATTTGGAAAGGCAGAAGTGGCCTGGAGTCCTCAGCAAAGCAAGGAGGCTCCCAGTGGCAGCAGAGGCTCAGGGACCTCTTGGAGAAACCCAGCTGCTGATTGTTCTGGAGCTGCAATGGGTTGTCTTTGGTTTCCTGGAAGAAGCCAAACTCACTGAAGGAAGCAGCCTAGGAAAACATGACCTGAAAACTAAAAAACCCCCCAAAATCCTGCTGCAAGGAAGAATTTGAGGGGAGGCTGTGCAGGGTTTCACCCAAGGAGAGCAACTCCTTCTCTGCCTTCATCACGGGGTGCTACCCCCCAGCAGGGTTTTATCAGGAGGAGCTGTCAGTGGAGGACAAAACATGCAGATCCCAAGAATTTAAAAAAAAATAAAATAAAAAAAAAATCGGCCAACAGAGAAGTTTCCATCTGAGTATTTTGTCAAAGACTCTCCCCTGCCAGGAAACCCTCATCCAAGTTTATTCTTTTAGAAGTGGGTACTAGTTTTTACCCTCAAGTTACTCCTTTTTAGTAAATGTGTTTTGTAAAAGTTACAACGCATGAAATGGCATTTTTACAGTCTTAAAACAACTGATTGTAACAATGAGCTTATGCAAGAACGCCTCGTCTTCCACCAGGGAATTATTTTCTGCCATCGAATAACATGTAACAAATGATTTTTTCAGACATGCAAAAAACACCCACTAACTTTAATGAGACTGAGAGGTCAAGCTCTCTGAGGTGGCAAAGGGGTCTGTAGTAAAAAGGAAGTAGAGGAGGCTTCACCTCTTTCAACCAGCCAGAACAGAGAAGGAAGCAGCTGCAGAAGTTTGAGGGAGAAGCTATTTGACTGAATTAAAGTCACCAATCCCAGGCAGGACAAGAAAGCACAGGGCAGAGCCCAATCTGCATGGGGAAGTTTAAAGAAAATTGAGAAGACGACATCTTTTGCACGGAGGAGCATGAGCTGAGCTGCTCCGCTCCGGCCGAACGGGGACCTCGCACGAGAAGCAACCAGGACAAAAGAGCCTCCTGATCTCACTCTTTAATGCACATCCAGAGAAAAAACCCCAAAAAATACTGTTTTGACATTTTGCCGAGGAGTTTTTGTTGGGAATTGGGGGCAGAGACGTTTATTGCTACAAGACTATAATAGACTGTTAATTTCGGTGAGGAGACCTTTTGTGGGCTACAGTGTCTAAATGAAAACCAGCAGCGTTCTGTTAAGAATAACTCTTTATAAATAATTGAAAACTAGTGTGACGACTGAGACCTTGCTGCTAATTACACACACCGAACTGTGTTATTTTGGGATTGTTTAATGCAAGAAAGATAAATTTAAGTCCGAAAATAGCTGTAGGTTCAACCTAGATTTTGGGAGACAGATTCATCTTCTCATCACTAATTAACTGGAAGAGGGGTATTTCTTACCTGCACATTATTTCATGCGTGAGCAGAACTCGGCACATTTCTGGGTTCTTGTCTTGGCCTTCATATACTATCGCCTAGAAATAAAACACGTTTTTTAGTTGTGCGTGAAGTTGAGTTTGGAGAAAATCAAAACACGTCACGGTAAGCAAAGGCTCAGCGAGTTGCAAACCACAGCTCGGGCTGGAGAGACCTGGCATCTCCACCAAACCTGCTCCAAAACCTGCAGCTGGAAAACAACACAAGCTGAATACAGCTAAATTCCCTCCTCTCTGTTGCACATCTCTCCAGCAGTGTGTAGGATGCAGTTTTTTTAGTAGTCAAGACAACCACAATTTTCTTTTCAATTCAGAATAAAATATAAACCTAATAGCATTAAAACGAAGGGAGGGAAAAAAGAAAGAAAGAAAAAAAAAGCCAGCAAGGCTTGGTATACTTTGGGCCCTATTCATTAAAAAAAAAAAAGACAGAAAAGAGAGAGCTCATGCATTTTTAATTACAAAAGCTGCACAGCCCAGGCGTTTTCCTGGTAGCTCCTGAGAAAGCGCCTGGGCCTGATTCTTCCCTTGAACCTCCTGATCCAGCACTTTCCAGAGAGCACCTCCGGAGCTACAGGGATATAAATAAGCGAGGAGAAGGCCCTACCAGAGCAGAGGAGACCAAAACAAACAGAGGATCAACCGGCTTGAGAAATTTGACTCTGAGACAGCACGGGGAGAATCCTTCCAGCTAAAACTGCGGAAAGGCAGCGTGTTCACATTTCAAGAGGAGCCTACGTTTGCTCCCACCAGCAGCACCAGCGGCGAGGGATCGGCGTTACACACGAACTGGGTGAGGGCTCGCAGCCCCTGCAGGACAGGCTTTCCATCTCAGCCCAACACAGTCGTGTTTTCCAGCCACCCCTGCTCCCAGGCACCAGCCCCCAGCAGCAAAACAACAGCGGAGTTTCCTTTGCAACAGCATCTTTTGCTGGCACTGGGGTTTCTAAATCTTTTAGGGTGGCACTCCAGAGCTGGGGTGGGAGCCCCAGCCTTGGAGGGATGACCACCCCTGCATGTGAGCACCAGCACTACCCCTGAGCTTGGTGTGACCTTTCCAGCCTCTGAAACACGGAATTTAAAAGAAGGAATTGAGGGAAAAAACTCAACAGGTAAAATGATATCTGAGATGGGTCTCCTTAAAGCTAATGATAAAATAGAGACTGAAATTTAAGAAGCGTGCTCTATGGACGAAACACATTTTAAGGAGTGAGATCAATTTGAAATGGAAGCGTGGAAAATACTGACAGAAAAGTAAGTTGCCTTAATATAGAATGAACTTCTTTTCCAGTCCTTACAAATGTAACCTACCAAGGCTAAGAGGTGTTGCACCTCCAGAAGGGGCACAAATCTCAAGACACACAAATCTGAAGCATGAGCTGACTCTTACACAACTTAAATGGCAACATGCAATATTAATATTGTGCATTATAAAATTACTTAATAATTCCATAAATAACATCAGGAATGAGCCCGTGTTACCTGTGCTAGTTTCGAAATTTTAACTTCAGTTTTGCTGCAGGCCTTCCCCTAAACCCTGAGAGCCCCTGGATTGGGGTTTTATAGCTGATGAAACAGAGGCTGCCACTAATTGCCACTAATGGGCCCGGAGTCTCACCTGACTCCTGCCCCCTCCTTTCCACCAGTGAGGCACAACAGCTGTGAGCCCAGCACTGGGATAAAGGGGATGCACAGAAAGTCCCCCCAGCACAGACACCAACAACCCCCTGACCCCAGCAGGGACCCCCACCCTGAGCTGCTTCCACATCAGTGCCCAAGGGAGATACAGATGCTTTGCAAGAAGCCTTGGAAAACGGAATTGCACGTGTTACAGCAGGAGGTGGGACAAATTCAGAAGAGCCTCATTCCCAGCATGAAAAGGGAAGATGGGGAGAAGCTTCTTCCAGGCAAAGCCAGAGAACTGAAGTAACTGGCTGACACCTGGTGGGGTCAGTCAGCGGGGACATTGCAAAGACTCCAGAAAACCCCAGATCGGGTTCCACCTGGCAGTGGTGCAAGGAGGAAGCTCATGGCACATCTTGGACTTCATTAACAGTTAAAAAATAATTTCCCTCCAAAAACGCAGAGCAGGAGGGGAAAGAGCACATCCACCCCTGAGGCCTTTAGCGGGGACAAACACCTCCAGCCCCCTGTCACCTCTGGGCAATCACAGCCTGACACGTGAGGAGAGGGCAGCTGGACCCAGCTCGTTCTTCTCATATGTCCAAATATTAAAATAAATTTACCCAGGATGGGTTAGCTTGTCGCCAGTGGAACCAAGGAAGTGCAGAAATGACAAACCAGAACGCAAAATTTACTTTCTTTTTTCCCCCTGCCCTCTCTCCTCCTCTCCCCTTCCTGCTGCTCTGCTTACTTAACCTCCAGGTACCCGCTTAAATAACTCAACTAAATAGCAATAATGAACGGGCAGAGTCAACACTGTGGTACATAATCACCTTGTCTGTTGTGTTTAGCATCAGTGATCCCTTCTTTGCGTGCATGACATTCTTCTGCCTCCCTCCACATTAAGGATCTGCTTCTCGCTTTATTTGCATTCAATTATCGAAGTTGCGCCCGTGCACGTTTTGTTTTCTCCGCGTCAAACGCAGCTCCCCTCGCCCACCCTATCCCTGCAGGAATTTCTAGGAAATTCTGGGAAGCAGGAGGATGCACTGGGTTCATTTCTGAGCAGCTCATCCCCCGTCTCCCCACTCCCGTGTCCCAATTTACTCGTGTGAAGCGCCAACAGTTTGCCCCCATGAATGGCTGCCCGAGAGCCCCGCAGATACTCGGCCGCCTCGCAAACCGCGCCGCTCTGAAGCACTAATTCTACAATTAGTTTTAAAAAGGAAACAGGAACTGCTGAAGTTTCAGATCGTTAGAGCTGCCAGAAGTATTTTTACAGGAAGGGTCTACTACGTTACTGTTGTGAAAATGTTTAACGCTCGGATTTGAAAAGCTACTCCTTTTAACAAAAATATCTTGGTTTTTTTAATAAATTATGGGGGTTTTAAGTTCAGGCTTTGAACCAGGGCGATTGCATCGGGGATCCCTGTCGCACTAACATCGCCGTGATTTTGTCAAATAGAGATCACATTAATGAGAGACAAAGTGAAAGTTACAGTGCATAAACTTAGACCACAGCAGAGCTAAAAATAAGCCTGCAGATACACATCAGAGTTGCACAACAAAACACCGGCAAAGGAAATGCAAAATTATAGACTTTGGGTTTTTTCTTTTTGTTTACTTCATGTCGTTTTAACTCGGTGGCGTTTCATAAGCACTTGAAAATAGCGTTTCTTCTCCTGAACAACTTAAACGTTTCCCCACAAAATTCGTCTTCCATTTTGCCAGCTGTTACTCACCCAAGTAACCTTACTACAAGAAGTCCCAGTGAGTAACAATCACTCATGCACGAACGGACTTCAAAATCAGGCCCCAAAAAATTAGTGTCAAAAATATGAGACTTCCTCACTTCCACTTAAATAAAGCTGCATAAAAAGTTAAATCAATTCACTGCTTAACAGCAAATAAAAATTACTACATTGAGCACATCGCAGTCAAGTACGTCCAAAAATTCACCTAAACTTTTCAGCGACAGACTTCATTATAAAAAAAAATAAAATAAAAAATAAAAAGGAGAGGGGGTAATATAAAAGTCAAGGCTACAGTTCTCATTTAATCTACTTTTTCCACAATAGACGCAGTAGGATAAAGCAATAAGAGTTGACAAACAGGCTGGAAAAACACAGAGACAGATTTTGTCCTTAACCATTCCTGAATAAATCCAGATTTATGCTGGTACAAGTGAGGGCAGAATCGTCTCGTGGTGTCAGTTTGCCAGTCAAGCAATCCTGCTTTCAGAACTGGACGAAAAACAATCTTGAAGGAATGAGATCATGGTCATTATATTACTCAGTTATGTCATGGCCTTGATTTTAAAAGAGTAAGAGAAGGAGAGAAATCACCAACGTGCATCTAAATCCACTTGCTTTCAGATTCCATCTGCCTCACAAAACAAAGTACCTCCCTTACAGAAATAAAAGAGAAGGGAAAACTCATTAAAATTAGGGTCTTTTCCAAAACAGAACTAAAATGATTTGGAATGGCGTTTACAGCCGTACACACAGGGAGAAAATAAAATCCTGGCCCCACCGAATTCAATAGGCGCTTTGCAATTGACTTCAGATGGGCCAGAATTTCACCCAGAGAGGATTAGGCTTGTATCCACTATATATCTACAGAGAAAATACTGTGAATTACATTTATTTGGCTTCGAATCCTTAACCCCTCAATTACCCGAGGTTTTACCCCTTCCCCAGGCAAAACCTCAGCTCATCCCAGGGAGGTTTATCCCGGACAAGCAGCGTGGAGCTGGTCCCGGGGCGAGGACAGGGAGTTCTTGCTCTGCCTCTCAACGCACAATTCAGAAGCATCTAATTATTTTATCCAGTCTCCCTCTCCCTTTGATTCACAGCCTGCTTATCGACGTATTCGCACAAATTAAATAAATTTATCTCTCCTAATATGTTCATTTTTAATGGTTTTCAAACATTCACATGGAAACAGCTCTAGCGTAAATATCCCAGAACAAATGGCTGTATATTATACAGGAGGGAGCAGTTGGGCTGCCAGACTGGGAATGCACCAGGCCATCTGGCTCAGGCAGTCTCTCCAAAATCCTCAGCTTTGTTTTCACCCTCAGACTCCAAACAACACATTTTCCACTGTGATGAGTTTACATTTTCCCAAACACAGGTCCTGATCATGCATGCAAATTCCAAACTTCTCCATTCCTCTCTGTACAAGAAAATTAAAATCACCTGCGCTTCTGACATCTCACCAAAGGCACAAGAAAGCTGCTAAAATCTGGCGCAATGTAAACTTTCCGCGTCACAGGGGTTAGGTTTTGTTTTATGTTTGTGTGAAATTTCTCCGAGTCTGCTGAGGCTCCTCTGAACTTATTGATAACATTTTTTTTTCCCATGCGTGTAGCTGCCAGAGAAGGGCCATGCCATGCACAGAATAGAGCTGATCAAATATCTGCAGACACCAGAGAATGACAGACTAGTCAACAGAAAGACCATTTGCATCCAGAGATATAGCTCTGAAAAAAAAATCCAAATATAAACAGGGTTTAAGTCTGAAGGAAGGATTTTTGACTCATGAGGGCTCTCAGCAACAGACAATAGCCATCGAGCAAAACTTATGATTTTTAAGATGCCTGAGCCATATTAGCATCCGTTATATCTTATGGATGAGAACGGCTGAAGGAAAAATGGGTGGGGAACAAGTATTTCAGATTTATTTCCTCCATCTCTCCTAATAGTGAAATATCTCAACTTTATGAAAATACAGCCAAAGAAATAGAAGGCATCTCTTCTCCATAAACATATTAAAATCCTTTGACTTGCCTAAAAACTCCAGTTTCATTAGAGCAGACATATTTCACGTTTTGCAGGCAATTTCAAAATGCATCATTGTTAGAGGCCGATCTTCTGCGGGAGGAGCTGCTGCTTTACGGAAAGCAACAGCTATAAAGTTTGGGGTCCTACAGGCTTTTGAGCGCCTTAGGAATGTGATCCTGACATAAAATGAGGTGCCAATATAACATAAAAGAAAATTTAATTAAGCCAGTATTGACACCAAACATTGTTACCCGAACTGGAAAGAACTTCCCTGCCACAGGAATGATTTGCGCGTAGTTTTTACGATTTTTAAGCGACGGGGACGCGTTTTGGAAACTTAGCGAGACCCCCGAAAGCCACGTAATTCCCATTTCACCCAGCGCTTCTCCGGGGCCACCAAAGGCCAAGCACGACGCCCCAAACACAACCCAAAATGATGCACTCTGAGACCAAACCTGGCTGGGTTTCCCCTCTGGAAGCCCCACAGCCGCGATTCCCAAGGAGCGCGCGTGCAGCCCGAGCTCCTGTTCGGGGCAGCGCACACACGGCTCATCCCAGAGCCCAGCTCTGCCCTGGCATGCAGCTCCCAGCACAGCTCTTGGCTGCTTCAGCAGTGCCACTCTCCAGCCCCACTTCCCGTCCTGCTCCACAGCTGAGAGAGAAACACACACACCAGGACACGGAGATCCCTCTGTTCCACCCAGGACGCGACTCTTGCTACGGGTTTCTTAGCTGGGCACAGCCACACAAACAAATCCCTGACTCAGGCAGAGCAGGAACACTCAGGAGCAGGAACATCTCCTCTTTAGTACTTACACAGCCCCCAGCATAAGCCAAGCCCTGCCTACCTACTGCTATAACACATGCTGCTAATAGGACATCCACATTAAATCTCTGAGCAGCAACCCTATGCACAGAAATCCAGGTCTGATTCGCACAAGGGCTTTTATTTTATCTTACCTAACTTAATAACCCGCAACCGTACAAAACCTCGCAATTTGTAACTGTGAGGCAAAGAGAATAAATTTAAATCTGATGTGTCCATATTAAAAAATAATAATAAAAAAAATTAATATTAAAAAAAGAAAAGCCACAGATACTTTCCTGTATGATCTGGGGAACCTAACTCATTCAAGCTTTGCTTCTGTGGGATTTTTAATTTGCCACCAGAAACCTCAGAGTAGCTGTAATTTCAGTCTGGGAATTCACAATTATCGAGTGTGTGAATGTGCGTGTGTGAGGACTGAGCAGATACTTGCCAGCTGAAACGTGTACGCTTCTGCAACAGTTTCATTTAAAAGTAATCATTTCATTATCCAATTTGTTCTGAGCGTCATGCATTAAAATACTACACCTTCAAGTAGACTGACAATATATATTTAACTTTCATTAAAAATTAAAGAATTTTCAGACAGTCTTTGCAATATTTAATTACAGTTTGATGATTTGAAAGTTACTTGAGAATCTTCTATATAATTCACTGTCATAAAATATAAATGATATATTCAACATTTGGGTGAGCTTCTGTCATGTGTGGTACTTCACTTCCTAATAAGCATTCAGTAACCGACGCGATACAAACTCTGAAATAATTTCACTTTTGAAAAGAAAGAATTAAAAAAGGAGAAGAAGGAGAATTTAGCGCCTGGCCCCCAAAAAAATTCAGAGCGGCACATGCCACAGCTTTGACGTGACAATGCCCTATTTTTCATAAGCAATTATAGTCATGCCTAAAGAAACTACAGACATGAAATTAATATGTAAGCAAACATGCTTGCGTCTAAAACAGCCTTTCGCTCCCCGTTTTCTAATCTAAGCTCAGAGAGCTTTTGTTCTGAAATCCTCGCTTCTCAACCCCACTGCACTTTTCCCAAAATCTGTAATTTGCACTAACTTTGTTTTTTTAAGACTTCCTGAAATCAGACAGATTTTTTTTTTTCTCCTCCTTCTTCATTGTGAACGTTCTTTAAAGCTACACGGTAGGTTTTACAAATAAACTGTATCTCGGGGGTTTTCTTCCCCTTTCTCTCCAAAGACCCTCTGATGACTTGATAATAATGAGAGACCAAGAGGTCAAACAGTGCTTTAGGATGAACTCTTCATATGCAAGATGCCTTTGTTAAGAAAATTATTTTGAATCCACTGCTCTCCATGAGTTCAGGGCTCTGTTTTCAACAGGGTTATGAGCAGAGGCTTCTGCATTTCCGTAACGATAGAAAAGCTATTTAAAGATAATATTTATTGATAGTCTCCCTCACACAATCTACACTGAAATACACAAGCTCGAAAAGGACTAAAAAGAGTTCATGTATCAGGAAGATTTTGTTACTTTTAACACAAACTAACCAATTTGTGCCTGAAAACCAGGGAATGACAGCAAACGCTTTCCAGGATATTTTATGAAGAAGGGTATGTTGCTCTGTTTGGAAGTGCACAGTGTAACAGAGTTCTGATGCACAGTGGATTGTCTAGTAAAATTCACCCAAGTTCCTTTTTTCTCTTTTCTTTTTTT
>VZTG01003988.1:4820-82905 GCA_013397845.1 Melanocharis versteri
GCAGGAGCAGGAGCAGGGCAGGAGCAGGAGCAGGAGCAGGAGCAGGAGCAGGGCAGGAGCAGGAGCAGGGCAGGAGCAGGAGCAGGGCAGGTCCTGCCTCTCCTTTGCACCTGAAAAGTGCTGCTTGTCCTGCTGTCCCAGATGGCACAGCCTGGCCAGGAGCTGGCCAAAGGAAGTGCAAATCCCTCCTAAAGCTCTGCCTAACTGCCCTGAGGAAAAAGAATTTCTGCCTGATCCCACGTGGAGACGATCCAAACCCAGCAAACTCTTTGACTCTGCAATCTTTCAGAATTTTAATCTGAATTTCAGGGGATTTAAGGGAACCAGGAGAGGTAAAACAGTTGAATTCTGGTGGAAAGGCAGGAGGGGACACCAGGCTCTCCTGGAAGGATCCTTTCCTTTGCTCCACATTTCAGCTATTTCAGAACTTGCCTCTTTTGGGATAGAATTATAATGGAATAAACTTGAGGGTTTAAACTCTCTGTTCTAGATCCCAGAAACCCAAATTAATACAGATTGCCCAATCTTTTTTAAAAAAGGCACATGGCTGGGTATATTTATTTACATTAAATAAGATAAACTTCAATGAAAATATTTAACCTGCGATTAAAAGGACAGGAATTAAATGCTGAAAAAATAAAACCATTTTAAACACAGCACAAAGCTTCTGTTACTGGCACAAACCAACATCGTGCCAAGGGCTGAGCAAGATTGGGAGCAGCTCAGAGGTTTTTGTGGCTCATGAAACAAGCCCCAACAAACTGGCTGAGGTGACCACAGAGTTATAAAACTCCACACCTCAGGAAATAAACTGGGAGGAAAATTCAGGCTGGATAAAGCTCCTCATGCTGTCACAAGTAATTAATCTCATTTCTGTGCCTCCTTCTCAGTAATTTCTTCACTCTAAGAATGAGGTACCCAGCCCAGAGTAATATTTGTAACACAACAGAAATGTGGCTGGGAAGGGGATTTTTCAAAGATATCTGGGCTGAGTGGGAGTTTTGCTGTCTTGAGAGTTTTCACCTTCATCTTTAAGCACCACAATACCTTAGAAACTCCTCCTGATGTGTGCACCAGGATTATTTCTGTACCAATGAGAGCCCTCCCTTTGTTTTTAAATACCAGATGGTTTATTCTAGCTCTACGAGGTCAGACCAATTTGGTCCCCAAAGTCCTGGGACATTTAAATTTCAACCTTCATTTTCCAGGTTGGACATTTTTGTGAAAGTCCAATATTTCCTTAAAGAAAAAAACAACCAAAAAACCATAAACTTATTTTCCACCTCTCTCCACGTCACTAAGCTCTGATCATGGTGTGCACAGTACTTAATTTCAGCTTTATGACATTTAGAACTTGCAATTGCAGCATAAATATCTTATTGCCAGAGAGGGGCTGGGGCTCACTGCTGATGAACACTGAAATTCATCTTGCAGGGGTGATGTACGACCCCGTTCTGATGTTTTGCCTTGATGAAAATGCTTGGGAGAGGCAGGGACTGACTTTTATATTTGCAATAATACAGGCCTTAAAATATGGGCCAAGATATTTGTTCAGTGAGATTGATGTCAATCTATCATCTAATTTATCTGTTCCTTTTAATAAATCTGTATTTAGATGTATTTCAGGGTATCTTTATTGGAATTAAGCAATTTTTCTAACCTTGAAGCATTTTTGACACATAGTTTTGTTAAAATATAGCTATCTCTGAGGAGAAGAAAGTCTAAACTCCCTGTCTTGCTGCTTCCCTGCTCCCAGAGAAGCTGGAAATTCGTATTCCTCCTCCCTAGCCCAAGAATTACCCAGTCATTCCTTTGCTGAACTCATTGCAGTAAAAACAATAATGCTAAAGGGCAGAATTCCTTGGAGAAGGATTGCAAATGGACAGAAAGCTGCTTTTGGTGCAGGGTTGAAAACATCAGGATAATAAGGAAGCAAAGGACAAAGAGGAGCTCTTTGCTCTACAGGAAGCGAATGAAAGGAAGAACTTTAGGGAAAATAAAGCAAAAAGAACCAGGACAGTGACTTCTGTCAGATCTTCAGATGTGCCAGTCCTTAAAGCTGTAAATCCGACTGGAGAGGGAATTTTGCATGATCCGAAAGTCTGGAACTTGCTGAGAGAAAATGTCCCTTTTGTGTCTTTTCTTCTAAAGGAATCTGGACCCTCCTGTTACGGAGTGAACCAAAATATTCCCTTTTCTCATTATCAATACTCAGCTTGTGAGGCAGGGGTTGAAGTGCTGCTGCTCCTCCTTCCCAGCAGAGTTTGAATGCACAAACACCTCATCACACTTTAAATTATGCATTAGTGGTTTCGCACTCCTCAGAGCAAATTAAAGAAGCACATGCTACTCCATCTTTTAGAGATGAGTGTAAGAGAGAAATCAAGGAATTTTTCCTTTTAAATTCAAAATTTAAATTAATTTTTCAGTGTTACCCAGTGCACCACTAACTCTCAGTAGCCAGAACACAAACTACAGGTGGAACTGTGGGAACTTCAAAGAAAAGAATTAGAGTTTGGCTTGTATTTTCTGTTAAATGAACACTGAACTCTTCTTTGAATTAATGTTAAATATTCATGAATCTGTTATTTTTCCCATATTTTGTTCTTGTGAGAAGCCATAAAAATCTATAAGCAGTCCTTATTTCTCCAGAGAAAAATTAGGTGAGAGAAAACATCTGTTTCTCTCTTTTTCCTGTCAAGATTTGGAATAATTATATCAACTACTTAAGCAACTGGGAAAGACCTAATTCTATTTAATTCTGATTAAATGTGCATTAGGTATGAAAACGAACTGCATTGTGTGATAGTGGAGGGCAGTGTAGGAGAACAATGGGAACAGCTTTATCTGGTGGAACTGAACTGTTCCCTGCTGCTCCCCACGTTCCTGAGCTCTGCCAGAGGAACTGGGACATGTGGCTGCTGCTTTTCCGTGGGGGAGCACGGGGCAGGAGAGTGCAGCTGGGTCTGGGATCACGGGGGGCTCAGCCAGGGAAATCACCTGATCCTGGAATACGGCAAAGGGGAGAAGGAAGAAAACGCAGAGCACCTTTGCAGGTCTCACTGGGATGCTCTGGGAGCAGCCTGGGAGCTCGTTTGGGTTCTGGAATTCAGGAGCTCCAGAGGCTGTGAGCAGCTCCTGGGGTCTGGGCTGAGGCAGCCCCTGAGCTGCAGGGCTTGTGTGGGTCAGGAGCACCTCCGAGTGCTCCCAGGGCTGGATCCATCCAACACAGCCATGGATTTGGCATTTCCCACCTAAACCACAGGGCTGGGACCCAGGCACCCCAGAGAAAAGGGCCTTTTCCTGAAAAGGTTTCCTGTAACCTCCCGAGTGTCCACTCTGGAAGTGTTTTCCAAGAGCCAAGCCCAGCGGTGCTGCAGCTGCTCCAGGCCTTTGCTTAACTGAGATAATGAGAAGGATTTTGAGGGAATTTACATTTTTTACACTGCAAGAGATATTCTTGAAAGTGTCAGAAGTCACCATGAGTCAGAAATAAAGCTGAGCTAAAGGCAGCAGTTCTGATCCATCAGGAATTGTTTCCCTTTCAGAGAGTGTTTGCAGGATCATTCCAGGAGCTGATCCCCACCAGCTCCAGGCAGTGCATGATCCATGTCCAGCCAAAAACACCTGTCCTGGAGGAAACCCTATCATCTTCCTAATCTGGGGTGCAAAGAGCTAAATGACGAGTAACTGTGTCCAGGAAAAGGGCAGAGAAATGCCTGAGAGCTCTGTGAGTGCAGCTGTGCACGGATCTGTTGGGAGTATTGAGGGACAGTGCATGGGAGTCCTTTGGAAAAGCGGGATGCTCCAATGGATGCGGTGCACTGCTGTTATAAAGGAGGATGAGACATTAAAGAGCACCCTCATGGTTTCAGATATTGCCGATGATTTCTGGTCCCCGAGCTTTTTAATTATATAGAACACATGTTTCAAACAAATAGGGAATTGTCCCTTAGGAATAATCTGTGGATGAGCTGAGATGTGGGGGTTGTTTGGATAATTTGTGTCCCCACCAGGCAGTGCTTGCGCAGACTTCGTCCATTCCAAGCCCATTAGGTTGATATTGTTGTAATTAAGAGTGACACTGGTGACTCCAGCACCACCCATTTCCAGCAGGAGCAACAGCCCGGGAAGGCAGTGACTGCTCCCAAGTCAGTGATGCCAGATGAAGTCATGGTGCTTGTCAGTCACTCTGGCACCACTCTCCTGACTAGAAACTTGCCCTTTTTGGGTAGGAACCACCCAACAGCTCTGGGCCTTAAGGATGTTTGGTTGTAACCAGGAACTGCTCCAGTAGCTGGGTAAAAGAGAACTCACCTTAAGGGGAACCGAGGAAAGAGCTTCCTGACCTACATCTGCCAGGAATCCATTCCTCCCGGCCCTTTGGAATGAGCGGGAACATTTGCCCGTGATGCAGATAATGGGAGAAAATATCTATGAGAATGAGTCACTGAAATTTTTGTTCAGAGTGCAATATCCAGCATCCCCAGAGACTTTTATTTATAGCCTAAGCAAACTCAACGGAGTTGCAGGAGGACAAATGAAAGTGGAGGAGAAGCTGAAGTAATGAGTAATGATAACTCCAACAGGCTCTTTCCATCACAAATTAAGTGAGCACATCATGGTAGTAAATCTGCAGAAGACCTCAGACAGTTTTATCTCTGTGGAGCCCTGAAAGACTTTTCGGAATACACGTTGGAGTAAAGGTTTCATTTCATGGTTGCCTTTAGTAGATGTCTAGAATAGAAACAACTGCAGATCTGGAGAATATTCAGAATAATTACCATGGTCTGCATCTCATCCTTGTGTCTGTCCTCAGTGCTGCCCCCTGAGAATGTGGTATTGCCATAAATGAAATATATTCATATATGAAATATATTCAGGGACACAAAGTATTCACAATTGCAAGAATACAATCAGAGTTAATGTAATAGGTCTGTCCGTCTCATCCTGACTGTGACCATAAGTAACTGCAGCCAGAAAAGAGATCCAGGATTCTCCAGAGCTGCTGGAGGAGGGACAAGCTCCTGTCATGTGTGATATTTAATGAAAACAAACTCGCAGGATTGATGTGAGTGATCTGCCTGTGTCTGTATGCAGCAGGAAGGCACCACCAAGGTAACAGCAGTACAGGTGCCTGGAGAATATCCCAAATTCTCCAGCCCTGGGGCTGAGATCTCCTCTGGCCAGACCCGTTCCCTGCTCCCCCAGCTCTGGGTGTGGTGTGGGACCCAGAGATGCTCCTGGGCATGGCCTGAGCCTGAGCAGGTGGGAGCTGCACCCTGAGCTCCTGGGATGGGCTGCTGAGTGAATTTAGGCGAGCCATGGCCTCTCCCAGTGCCTGGCTTTCCCTGCCTTTCCCGAGAAAATGCTGCTGCCTGTCCTCTAAACAAAACACCTTCAGCTGGAAAGCCAGAAATCAAATAGATCCGAACAACATCGGTACAAGCTGTGAGGCAAATACAACGCAGTGACAGGCGAGCCTTCCCCCTTCCACATGCACCCAGACATCCACCCGTTCCCAGCCACTCCAGCACGGGGGATTTTCTCCTGGCCATACTCACGGTCAGCATGCCCGTGCTCCTGCTGGAGGGATTTTTCACAGAGCATTTTAGGCACGTTAACAGTGCCAGCTCTGCTCGGCAGAGAGAGCCCAGCTCTGCTGCCACTCAGATGAGCACCGGGAACCCCAGGGATGCGCCTGGCTCCTGGTGTCCTCCAGCCTGGAAACACAGAGCTGCTGGAAGGGCACGGTGGGGGCTGTGGGGGGCTGTGCCAGTGGGATTTTTGGGATGGATGGATGGATGGATGGATGGATGGATGGATGGAGAGGTGATTCTCCTGCCGTGCTCTGCACGTCACTGTGAGCTCAGTGCTGCCGAGGAGGGGATGCATCTCCAGCTGCAGGGCTGGCTTGCATAGAGAATGCTCCTTCCAGGAATGAAGAGAACTCCCAAGGAGGCTCTAATTGAGATTTTTTTCACTGTTTCTTGCTGGATTGTACCATAAGAAATTTCCAGATGCCTGAAATGTAAACTGTTCCTCTGGCAAGCAAATAATTTAGAGGTGATGACTAGAATTTTTCAGCAGAACAGATTTTCATAGATTTCTTTGAAGTATTTCCAAATTCTTTAAAATTCTTTGTAATCCACACTTTCCATCAGAACCTGGAGAATTTGCCAAACTTTCTCTTGCTGTTCCACGGCAGGAAGGAAGTTGTGATTACAATCTGGGAGGTAAAGGCCCATCAGAGACAGCTCCTTGACAAAGTCATTCCTGGGAATTCTGGGCCAGCACTCGGATTCCTCCTACCCCTGTCTCAAGACCCAGCTGCTCACCCATATGGCCCTCATATTTCACTGCTTTCCCATGGTTTTCAAGAGATTCATCCATCAGTTTTCTCCTTTCCCTGCCTGTTCCTGGCTCTGTTCTTTGCTTTCAGGCAGGTTCCCAGCTGTAGGTGCACCCTCCAGCAGGAGGATCAGA
This sequence comes from Melanocharis versteri, assembly GCA_013397845.1. Lineage (NCBI taxonomy): Eukaryota > Metazoa > Chordata > Aves > Passeriformes > Melanocharitidae > Melanocharis > Melanocharis versteri. The sequence continues at coordinate 11,307 of VZTG01003988.1, forward strand.
AAAACGCTGGAAACGAGTTCATATGGGATAGTTCAACATTTAGGGATGAAAAGTAGGGCCTTGTTTTCCTTTTAGACTGAAGAAATTGTAGAAAATGTTTTCTGGAGTTTAAACAATACTGTGGCCATGGCATTGACCTCACTTGGCTTAATAGAAACAGAAATGATGAACTGGACATCTCCAAACTGGTCCTTTTCCCTTGTGTCCACCCAAAGGATACAACACAGGCTGCTCTGGGCTGGGTTGGTGGCTGAGCCATCCCTCATGCCAAGGGTTTTGCTAAGCTGGGACTGCAGCTGATTGACCCCTCGAGCTGCAGGGAAAGGTCAGCCAAAAATGAGAAGAATTTTCACGAGCTTGGCCAGTGCTGCTGGGAGAGGTCTCTGCAAAAAGGCTTTTGGATTTCTGGTTCACAGGGCTGTGAAATGGAAATGTTCTGATACAGGATATTGGGATGGAAAGGAGTTTGGCATCTGCATGGACCAGGACGTGATCCTCTGGAAGTGTCACCTCGGAGCTGTGCCCATTCCCATGACCTGCCTCTGTACGCCCAGGCCAGACCAGGGGGTGAACTCCACGGCTCCTGAGGGAAAAATCCAGGCCCTGGGCCCCTCTGGGAGTCTGGAGCTCACTGGTGCTGTGGCAGCCAACAAAACCATCAGGGACTCCCCATATCCCGGAGCAGGAGCGCTGGTGTTCCAGGGAGGAGCTGTGGGCATGGAGAGTGGGCACAAACGGAGGTTATTTAAGGGCTGGTGCCAGCACCCCCTGCCAGTGTCATTCCACCCTCTGTCCTTGTCACTGATCAGCTGGCTCTTGCTTCCTTTCCTAAAGCTTCCAACTCAGCTTAATGAAATTAGTCCAGGTTTGTGAGCCCCGGAGGTTGGAGTTCTCCAGACATTGTTTCACTGGGTGTTTTACCCACTCTGTGCTCGGATGACTCAGGTTTCTCCCTATGACTTCAGTCAAGTCCCGGCTGCTTTAACCCGGCCGTGATTTACGTTTGATGAGGAGACTGAGGCTGCAACTCTCAGCTCGAGCGCTGCTATTCCTGCAGATTTCTGCTTCTGATTCATCGCTCTCCTCACTCCTTATTCCGACATTTATGGACTGAGTAATGGGCACGATGGGCTTTTACTGAGAAGAGCTCTCAGCAGATTTACAGCACGTATTTTGACAGGAGGATGGGTGTTCTGGGTTACATCTAATAGCAACTTAATGAATATTTTATTAAAATAAACTTAGTTAATGTTTTGTGGCTGCGTGGAGCAGTAACTGCCTACAAATCTGTGGTCAGGAAAGCTTCAAGCTCATGGCAAATTTCCTGTTCCTAGAGTAGGATCTTCTCTCTCAGCACCATAAGGCCAGAGGGACACATATGCTGCTAAACGCTTGTGCTAAAGTGAGAATGACTGCATGATTGTAAGGAAAAACATTTGGTATCTACTGTTGACCAGTGAAATTTCAGCCCAATGAAATCCTGTGCTGGTGCCAAGACAGTGTCTGAGACAAGTGGAAAAGTTTCCAAGCTTTGAGACTTTCAGAATATTCCACAAATAAAACCCCACATCCCAGTTTACTGGGGATGCAGGACTGCAGCGTGGGGAGAGGGGGTGTTTTTCTTCCTGAGCATGGGCTTGGCATCCAAGTGTCTCCAGTCCTGATTAGAGAAGCTTTCTTGCAAATTGCTTCCTTTTTGAAAGGTTTTCTTGCATCTCCCTCGTTTGCACACGAGGTTTGACATTAACAGGATGAAAAGCCCTTGCACTTTTCCACCTCCCAGGCAGCTGTGGTCTGGCTGTGTTACTAACAGTAAAAATCCCACAAATTCCCTTCAAGTGACACTTAAAATTAATGGGACAATATTGGCAGGGCGATAACTACAGCCAAAAGTAGGGGTTCCAAGGAAGATCAGATTAAGGAGGGCGAGGGGGGATGAATTTTCCCTTTGATGGATCTGTGTCTCATCTGCAGTTCCAGCAGTCACAGTGGGAGTTTTCACTCTGTCATAATTATGTGGCAGCAATCACATTTTCTTTTAGCATCAACCTTCATCTCCTTCAATTTTCAAGTATTCTTTGTTAAACTGAGGAAAACCAGGTTACTGATTATCAGAAAGGACTTGGAGTCAGCTCTGCGATCAAACCTGCAGCCCTGTAAAGCTGTTTGTGATGAAACTCCCCACATTTCTCTGTACTCCAGTTTAGTGGATGGCAGGATTTTCACAGCATTCCTGTCAAAGGGTGTGGAGTGAAGCTCTGGGGTGTGAGAACCTCTGTGTGTTCTGTGCTCACCCCACTGCAAACAGCCAGAAGGGGCCAGGAGGGACAGCAAGGAATGGGATTCTCCTCTCCGTGGAACCAGAGCCCGAGGAGAGGCCCAGAGCAGCCACACGCTGTCGCTCCCACCTGCAGTTTCACATCTTCCAAGCACGGGACAGCAGCACGGAGGGGATTTTAGCCAGTATTTACACATGGAGCACAAGGAAAATAGGAAATGAGGAAGTGGTGGCAAACCCTGGAAGGGAAAAGCAGAGCTTTGGAAGGCTACAAGCCCTCCTGGCTCAGCCCACAGCACAGCAGGTGGGGATTAGGAAAGATTTGCCTCAGATTCACTCCACCTGAGGAGCCAGCTGAGAGTCTGGTACTTGAGGCTGTGGTCGGGCTGGATTTGGGGCAGGCTGGATGAGCTCCCTTGTGGGGAAGGGTAAGTCTTGACTCCTTTTGATTTGAGCAGGAAAATCATCTTAGCAGAACTTCACTGGGTAAAGAATTGTGAGAATTTATTAAAGAAATCTTGCCATAGAAATTAGCTTTAATTTTGTCTAACACAAGGAAAGAAATGTCACCAACATCCCCCCTTCTGCAGGAGCCATCCATTGTATTTAATTTCAGAGCAGTTCTACATCCCACCAACAGGAACTTAATTACAATCTCCTTTTCTAATTAATTTCAATAACTTTAACTATAATTTCTGCAATGGTCAATGCTTTGGACACTTCATATAATTATAAGGAATTGCTATGTGATTTTGCATTAATGAATATTCACTGGCTATAAGAATCTCAATGTCTCTTATTATTAAAATGTTCCAGAATCAAATTCAGTGATAGCTTAAAGATGGGTTGCAGAGCCATGATTTTTCAGGTGACTGAAGAAATGAGAAGTTCATGCTGTTTTCCAGCTCCATCTCTGCTGCAGCAGGAGATGGACAGCTCAGGAGTCTGTTTTGCTCAGTGAAACGGAAAACATGAAAACAGTAACCAGAAATTAATTAGAAATGGGCTGAGACGCAAGAATGAGCCTTGAATTTTAAACATATTAAATTGGAGGGAACGAGTAGTTCCTATTCATCTTCTGGACTCAGATAAAGAGGAGGAGGGAAAAGGGCAGGGAGGAGCTGAAGTTGGAGTGTGGAGCAGCACTTGGCAGGAGGAGCTTGGCTCAGCCCCCCCGTGTTTATTTGTGAATAGAAGCAATAACTGAAGTTTCTCCAGTTGCACAACTGCTCTGCATCTCTGTTACAAAATCAGGGCAGCACAGCAAAAGTTTTGGTGCTTACAGGTACATAAATCCACTTAGGATAAATCTGGAGGTACCTTTTGCTGCTTTGCCTCTTGGTGCTTTGAAGTGACCTAAAAATGTATTTACAGAGAGCCCTGAAATGGCAAAGTGAGGCCGTGACAGCCTCTGGACGTTGCTGGGGTTTGTTTTGGTGTGTGGGGGTTTTATTTGTTTGGTTTGTTTTAAGGAATGATCCATTGGTTAGATTTGTTTACATCAGTCCCCAGGCTCAGTTCTGTCTCCTGGGTGTTGCACCCGGGTGGGTGAAGCCTGGCTTGCTTAAAAGCCAGAAATAAGGAAAAAGAGGCTAAAATTGTCAAACTGTAAAAAGAAGGAGGAACAACACTGGGAAGAGCAATGAAACTTGAAGTTCTCAGAGATTCCTCCTTAGGATTTTATGTTGGGAATGGTGAAAAAGGTGCTCTTCATCCTGACCTCCAGAAGCAGGGTTGGGTAAGCAGAGCTGCAGTTTTATTTTTGGAAATCATGAGGGAGGTTTGATCTCCCTCTTCCCAAAGCACGTTGGCTTTTAGTGGTGGTTCCATGAACAAAGAGCTCTGATTGATGCATATTGTGACTGCAAATAGACCTGGCCTGAGTTAGACTTGGTTTTGTAAAAAACAAAGGTCTGTGCTACGAGAAAATGTTTATAAATCTGAATATATTTCCTTGTCGAACAGTGAAGACTTTCTAACAACAGTAAATATTCGCTGTGTGGCTCTGAGGAGTTCCCCAGAGGTTGTTTTCCAAACGCTCAGGAGCTCAGCTGACTTTGCACCAGATCCCACAGAGAACTTGTTGGCATCTTGTGCTCGAGTTTATGGCTCCCTCATGTCAGTCAGTCTCCAGTTTTTCCAAGTTTGAGTGGAATACCAACAAAATATGTCTGAAACCAAGTTTGGCACATGCAGTGCAAGGGTGTGAGAACAAGGTTATGTTTTCATGAGAACAAGTGTTCTGTTATGAAGTGGAGATAAATAATGAGGACAAACATTGCATTTTAAAAAAAAGAGAAGAATTTAATGAGCTGGAATTGTGGCCAGTCCCAGGAAAAGCTCTTTTTTTCTCTATTTTTAAAAATATTTTATTAATTGTTGGTAAATGACTACTTGAAAGCGGTACCCAAATTTATATCTGATTTCTTGCATGCAAGTATTGATTCAACATTTGTTGAGTCACATTCTGCACTTTGCTCAAAATAGATTTCAGGTTTATGTGGAAATTTACAGCCGGTTTCCAGCCAGAATAGTTGTTCTTTCTTCTAAAACATGCTGATTATAATTACAGACATGTCTTTATACAGCCATGATCCACATTCTTCCTGATGAGCAGGGAGGTGAACATTCCATTCATGGAAACTCAATCATAGCAACTTTTCCCATTCCATTCTCAAGTGCTTGGTCACGAGAGGTTTCAGGGAGGAGCTCCCCGTTCCTACTTGGATTCCACTTTCTGGGACAGGGAATGTTGGGCCTTCAGCTCCTCCTGGGATGGTTCTGGCCTGGGAGGATCTGCCCTTCAGGGGCAAACGCTGGAGCTTGTTGCAGTTCCAATTTCATGAACAGCAAATGCTGTTCTTATGCTCTGGTTTAAAGCACAAATGGAGAACGTGAGAGCCCAGTTCTGGTATCTCTGAAATGGGAGGGAGATTCCCTTTGGAGAGGTCAGCTCCGGGTTCTGTCCCCTCAGGAGGTGTTTGGGATCCAAGGTGTCCTGTTGTCCCCTCTGTTTGATCCCTGTGGAGGGATTTGAGGAGAGCCCCCGACAGCAGAGGCTGTTCCAGAGAATCCTGGAATATCCTGAGCTGGAAGGATCGCACAGGGATCATTGATCCAACCCCTGCCCTGCACAGACACCCCAACAACCCCACCCTGGGCATCCCTGGCAGCGGGGTCCGAACGCTCCCGGAGCTCCGGCAGCCTCGGGTGCCCATTCCTGGGGAGCCTGGGCAGTGCCCAGCACCCTCTGGGGGAAGAGCCTTTCCCTAAATCCATCCCAAATTCCCCTGACCCAGCTCCAGCCGCTCCCTGGGTCCTGTCCTGTCCCTGGGAGCAGGGAAGGAGCTGCCCCTCGGGAGATGCTGTTCCCTCTCTCTCTGTAAACATCTCGTGGTCAGAGATTTGCAGCTCCACTGGGCAGATGGATCATGGAATGCAACCTCCAGCCCAGCACTGGCCAGAGAAACTCCTCCTGTTTCAGCTCATCCCCCGAACAATAAAATCCTTGATTTACAGCTCTGAGGAGGAAACAGAGCATGCTCTGGGTTAGTGAAAGCATCTGTGGGACTGGTTTACTTGAGGGAAGGGTTTATGGAGCCTGTTCACACTTCTGCCTCCTCCCAGCCACCCTCTGGCTCTTGGAGAGGCAGAAAGTTGGCACAAACCCTCCTGGTGCACTGCAGAACCACCGCTCTGGGCAGGAAACTTCCTTCTTCTCAGAGGGTGACAGGGCTTTTAGCACCAGCTCTCCCTGCAGAAGGATCTGAGCAGCTGTTCACAAGCTGGAGCAGAAAGCAGCAGCACAAACCTGGGGATTAACACCAGAAGAGAAGTTCAAAGCTGTTAAGGAAGAAAATCTGCTCCAGCCACGCTGAAATCCTGTACTGAACTCAGAGTTTGCTCCAAATTGGAGCCTGGCACAGGGGGAGTGGTGTAATTGCACCCTGCAGTCAGTGAAAGGCCATCTCAGCATTGAAGCAAGCTGATCATTTGCTTTTTCAGATAAATATAGATATTTTGGCCAAATTAAGGTTTTTCTCATCATTCATGAATTTACAGTATTTGAGCAAAGGGATGGAATGTCCTGCAGTGCTGACAAGGATACAGTTTCATAAATAACCCTCTTGACGTGGACGAAGTGAACATTTTTTGAGGTTTAGGCAGAGTTTGGGGTAGCAGGGAATTTATTTGCTTGTTTTAAGGCATCCAGGTCTTTTATCTTCCCTCTTACCAATGGGTAGAATATTTCTGTTGCCTTCTCTGCTCTTTCCCCCTTCCAAGCAAACATTCCACAACGCTTTTCCACACCTTTGGCTGTAGGTGAGGGCTTCCAGAATCGTGTAGGATTGAATTGCAGTAAGCCAGATAATGAATTGTTAATTAATTGATAATGAAGTGAAACAGGGAATACACCACGAGCTGGAGTGATGGTTTATAATAGCTCAGTATCTTTGTGCTGGAAATCTCTATCTCCAATACACACAAATCTCCCATGGATGAAGGAGACTGAGAGGGTTCTTTGGCACAGGGACTTTTGTTTTTCTGTTAAAGACCTGACAATCTCAGAGGCACAGAGACAAACCCAAGATTTGCAGTGGAAGAGCTGCAGTGAACTGAAATTCCTCTGTTCTCTCCGTGTTGTTGTGCTCTTCTGCCTTCCCCATCCCTCCCAACTGTCTCTGGTGACACTTTGCAATTCTTTTTTCCACTCTTTGATTGGCTTTTTGGATTGTTTGAGGGGATTACTTGAATTTTTTTTTTGGCATGTGTTGTTTTTGCTTCTCAGTTAGGTTTATCTAACTTTTTTGGCTGGTAAGACATTGCTGTTTTCTCCCCAGCTATTTTTACAAGTCTGCTTCAAAAGAAATACTCTGGGTCTCTGCATCAGGAGCTTTCTCAGCTCCTTTCAGTGACAGAATGGTGCACAGCAACAATTTTTGGATGGCCACGTGACCATCCCAGGAGAACTAAACAGAACAAAATGTCTGAGTGAAAAGAATTTTTTGGAATTTAATCACCAGCTGCACACTGTAGATCAGTGAGGGGCATATTGTTTTAAGCCACAAAAGTTAATTACAGTCGAAGAGTGGCTCTGCTTCCAACTGCTGGAATAGGTCTGGAATTAGTGGACAGTGGCTCTTGGCCTGGTGTCCCACAGGTTTTTCCAGAGGGAATGTTCATCAAAAGGCAAAGCATAGTTCAGAGACTGAGCACTAAACAACAAGAAACAGGAAATGAAATTATAAGTTAAAAAAAACCCCAACAAGACCAAAAGAATCGAAGAGCCCAAGCAATTAAAAAAAGAGAAGTGTCTGTGTACAGATTGTCTGGGAGCAGCCAGAGTTTTTAGAGGACCATTTTACACTTAGTAAACAATGCAAACTGAAAAAAGAGAATATTGCAGTCAGGGACCACAGGGAGCTGTTAAATATTGACAGGTAAAGCCACGCAGTGGCCACTGGCCGGAGCAGAAAGCCTTTGATGTGGGATGTGTTTGGGATGGGAGCTGCTGGCCCAGGGACTGCAGGGATTAATTCCAGCCAGGGCTGGTGAGACAAGAAACCCTCCCCAGCTCAGGTCAAACAGAGCCAAGGGGGTCTGGCCCTGCTCCTGTCCACGTGTGCCATCCCCATCATCCCTCCCAGCTGCCTCCAGTGACACTTTGCAATTCTTTTCTTCCGTCTTTGGAGTTTTTTGATTGTCTGAGGGGATTATTTGAACTTTTTTCGAATAGGTGTCATGGAAAGCTACCCTCTCACTATTTGTTTCTGGTCTGATTTGCACTAAGAGTTTGTGGAAATCAGGAACTGTGGAGCTGTGCAGGAGCTAAGGGAAGAGTCTTCCTCTGCCTGTCCTGCTCCTGATGTTCCTTTTCCAAGCATGTGCCACAGGCTGGTGTCGGGACATGCTCTGATATTGCTCATTATGGCCAGTCCCTCTGGAGGAGCCCCCTGTGTCCCTGTCCCAGGTCTGGTTTGTGGCCCTGGACACGTCCCAAGAGCAGGGTGAGTGCCAAGGCCTGAAGAGGGCAGAGGGAGGGGTTGGGGTCAGGAGCTGCAGAGGGAAGGTTTGGGATCAGGAGCTCCAGGGACAGAGGTTTGGGATCAGGAGCTCCAGGGACAGAGGTNCAGAGCTGCCCTGGGCTGGGTCAGGGTCAGAGCCCCACTTTGTCCCTTGGCTGCTGCCTCCAGAGAAACCAATCCTAAAAAACAGGAACAAACTGAGAAATGTCCTCAAGTCCCTCAAAATGAGGAGGATTAACCAAAAGTGAATGAAACCTCACGATTTGTTCAGATCAATCCTAAGCTCTCAGAGTTTGTGTTTAAAGTCGTGAGGTCACCACTTACATGCAGTTCCAAGAACTCATAACGTGGTTTTCCAACCCAAATCCCTTTGTTGGTGTTGCCCTTGTAAATCTTTGACAACTGGAATAACAACAGTGTCATTTGGAGTGAGTGACAGCTGGACATAAGGAAGAAGGGAGGGAATATTTTGGTGTCACGGGCATAGAGCAGAGACAAGATGTACTTTGAGTGAAGCAACTTCAGGGGAGCTGCCTGTGAGTCCACACACCTCCTGTAAGGCAGGGCAAGGCTCTGTTTACAACATAAATTGGTTTTTTAAGTGATGCAAATTGCGCTTTGAAAGCGTTTTTACCTCACACTGTGTGAAAAACCTCCAGCAGCCCTCCCTGGCAGCCTCTCCTTTTCCACCCTAGCAAACACATCCTGTCCTGGGATTCCCTGGGCCTGGTGGCTGCTGCTCACAGCCCAGGGTCCCTCTGTGCTTTGGGGTGGCTGTAGGAGGCACAGGTTCCTTAAGGAGCAGAGCACAGCAAGGATATTTCCGTACGTTTGGAAGGGAGATGAACATCTGGCCATTCCTGCTTAGCAGGGGGATTTATGTCCTGGGTGCTGTGTGGGAATTCTGGGGACAAATGAATTTATCCAGTGCCTCGTGGTCCCATCAGCTGCTTTTGTGGTGACTCAGCTGTGTTGAACCTCCTTGGTGCTCTCTGCCTGCAGAAATGTGGAATTCAAGCAGGTCAAAACGTGAATTTTTCATGTAACTCTGCTGTTTTAGTGGGATCTCGCTTGTGGTTAATGGCTCAGAGATCCTGGAGAGACTCCCTGTCCTGCCAGGGCTCCAGGAATGTCATTTCCAGCTCACACACAAAGGTTCCTGGCCAGGAATGGAGGCTGCACAGGAACTGATCTGATCCAATGCAACAAAACTGAGCTGGATTTGGAAACTGCTGCATTCCCAGCGCCCCCCAACTGGAAATTTCCAGACAAAAATGTGCACAGGGGGTTGACTTTTTTTGCTCAAAAAAAAAAAAAGTGCCAAAAGCCAGCCTGGAAATTTTGATTTATTATGCATTTTCCAGATTAAATCCAGAAAAGATAATGCTGGTTGATGTCAGATAATGTGGGGTATAAATTGAGAGATTTCTCTTGGAGGCTGCCCTTGTTTGCTATCAGTGAGCAGCAGTTTTCAGCCTACCAGGCAGAGGAGATAAAGTAAAAAAACCACCATTTCCAGCTTGCAAAAGCCCAGCCCATGTGGAATCAGCTCAATTATTTCAGCTCATTCTGCAAGGAAAAGCAGTTCCTATCTCAGAATTACAATTACATAGGAACGTGAACTGCAATTTCTCTCCTTATTAATGCAATATAACAACAAAATATGGACAACAACAATGCATCAGTTTCTAGGGATTTGAAATAACTCTTGGCATGATGGATCTTTAAGCATTATCTGGCTTTATTTCATTATTTTAATATCGTGCCTTGAACTGGAAATTTGTGAGATTGATCTTATTTGAGAGCTGGCAGTACTGATGCAGCATTTACAGTGATAATACAGAAGATTTTCACAGGGGGAAATGCTTCTCATAACTTCAGACTGACTGGGTCCCAAAATCCAGGGACACTTTGTGCTAATTACTGAGTATTTACATTAACAGTGCCAAACCCTGCACTGAAAAATGAGTTCAGAACCCAGAAAATTCACAAAATGAACTTAAGGCACGAAAAGAAAAAAATCTCCAATGGAGGATCTTTTTTGCTTTGACTTTTTTGGAGCTTCAGGGTGAAAGGCTCCTCGTGTTTTCAAACCTTTCACCACAACGTGGCCTTGAAACTTTGCTTTCCACTGCTGCTGCTTTCTGATGGCATCACCCAAGGGAGGCCTTCAGGAGCTGTGGAATTGGTGAGGAATGGCTGGATTGGGGTCCCCAGGCAAGGAATGTCCCCCATGGATCCCAGTTCTGTGATCCCCTGTGAATTATGATTCTGTGATTCCTCACAGATCCCAGTTCTGTGATCCCCTGTGAATTATGATTCTGTGATCCCCCACAGATCCCAGTTCTGTGATCCCCTGTGAATTATGATTCTGTGATCCCCCACAGATCCCAGTTCTGTGATCCTNGATTATGATTCTGTGATCCCCCATTAATCCCAAGACCGGTTGTGTCAGTAACACTCAGAGCCCAGTTCTGGGGTTTTTTTGTTGCCTTTTAAACCTCTTGAGGCCAGAGCAAAAAGGAGCAGGAATATGGAGAGGAATGTGGATGTAAAGGTGATGGAAAATCATCCCTGGAGTACCTGGCCAGGCCTGGGAATGTCAGTTTAGCTGGAGATGTTGTGAGCAATAATTGTGTTCCCTCAGTCCACACATCCCCTGATCCAAAGGCATCCAGATCCATTAAACCCACTCTGGAATTCCATTTTCATCCCTCAAACTTATGAGTGACAGCACAGACACGTTAATTATTGATAAATTAGTTCTTTGGAAAACGTGGATTAATTCCTTCCATTCCCTTCCTGCCTCTTCCTGTCTGTGCTTTGGAAGTCCTGGCTTTCCTCAGGATCTGAAGTAAATTAGGGAAAAAATATTCTTGTAGTCCTGGGAGTCTGCCTGGAAGCAGGAATAGAAACCTCCCAAAATGTTCTGACTGATCCAGGACTTGAACTACGAAGGACTTGAGAAAAACCTGGCAAATATCAAATTTAATAATCCAGGAATTGAGGCTGAACGCAGATATAGCAGTTAAATCCTGAGGCAAAGAGGGGGAAATATTTGTGGATCCCGGGGTTTTTCCACTACTTCCAGACAAATCTGGGCTCGATCCGTCCGACAGGGATTTGGGAGCTCCTTCTGTGATCCCTGTGGCAGCTCATGGGAAACTTGGGAACACACAGGACCAAACACGACTTTTTGCTGCTTAATCAATGTCTTTCAACCCCTCCTCAGTCAGTTTTGTATCTCCAGAGGACAAAAATCACGGAAAATCAAGTTGTCCAATGCTTTGCCAACACAAATCAGTGATTTACAGAGCAGCCCTTTATTTAAAGGCAAGGGAGTGACCAGAATATACAACCACCATTATTTGCCAGCAAATCTTTCAAAAACCATAAATATTTATTGAAGGCAGCAGAGATTTGAGTGCAGCACTTGAGAAAACATCCGGAATTTTCCTTTCCGGTGGAGAGGGTTCTGAGTATTCCAAGCTGGGGACAGGGAAGGACTTTGTGCCCCTAAAATCAACTTGATCCTTATGAAGATGCTTTGTTGGATTCCTCTCCTGCCATGGCCACAGAAACACAGAAAAATTGCAAATTGCAGCCTGCTCTGTTTTCCATGAAAAATTGGAAGTTCCAGGTTTTGTGGCATTCATGGCAAGCGGAACAGTTCCTGTGTGGGCTTCAAGGCAAAAATCAGCAGAAGAAAACAAGTTGTGAGAGCTCTGACTGTACCCACACAGCAGATTTTACTGTGGATCTAAATGTCATGGGGAGTCAGAAATATGGCCCAAAATGTGAGAATTTGGGGTTGTGCTGAAGGAGTCTCTGTGCAGGACAGGAGTTTGGTATTCGGGGTTGTTCACCGGCACTGAGCAGTTCAGTTCTCCCAGCTCTGGGCTCCAAGCACTCTGTGAGCTTCCCCCTTCCTGAAGTGGTGACCCCCAGCACATATTTTACCTATTTTTAGCTCATTTCTAAGCCATTTGCGAAGGTTTTGTAAGGCCAGCTGCAGCCTGGGAGATCCCTGGTGGAGCTGCCCCTCCTGTTCCTGGCACTGGGAAGGGCAGGAGGTGGATTCTTGTCCTTGTTCCCAAAACTGTCTCCTTCCATCCATCCTGCAGCCTCCTGTCAGTCCCCATTTGCACAGGAGACAACATTAAAATTGTCTCGTGAAGCCCCAACCCCACCTGATTTAGGAAGTTGATCATAGAAATATTCTGTATTTAAATGTGGGATGTTGCACGTATCAATTCTGGTCTAATTCTCCCCATTCCCTTTCCTGTCCCAAGCACCCCTGTGATCTGTTATGGAGCAGAACCCTTCCAATATCCTGATTCACTCAGGGGAAGGCTCTGCCCTGCCCTGGGGTCACTGTCCCCCTGTGCTCCAGGTCCAAACCAGGAACTTTCCTAGCACGGAACAAACCCAGGACAACCATCTGCAGAAGTGGATCAAAGGTGGAGGAATAAATCAACTCTAGTTGTGCTTATTGGCAAAGCAGGACTGAGAATATTCCAGATTTTCCAGATTGCTGCCCCAAAACAATCAATGAGAGGGAAAGAACACTCATTTTGAAGGCAAAAAAAAGCTGCTGTGTGAGCACAAAGTGAGCTGCAGAAATTCTATTGATTGATCTGATTGTACCTTGAACTGTTTGCAGAAGTGCAGGGTAAGAACCTCAAATATGAGCACTTTCCATGGAAATGCCTGTGCAAATTAAGCATTTTGAAATATTTATTGTGGCTTGTATTGATTTTAAAGATGTGAAGTGGTGCCAGAAGGTGGCTTGGAAAGCTCTGCCACCTCATTATGGCTGTTTCTAATAAAAAAAAAATTCCAAGAGAAGCTCCACCTCTTTTTCCCCTCCTCCCTCAGGCCTGAGGAGCTCTTTGGGGTTGGGATTTTGGGAGCTGCCGAGGAGGGATGGACGTGTCATTGCTGAAGGTCCAGACCCCAAGCACTTTTCTGGCACATCCAAAGCTGCAGCTCCTTCAAAAATTTCCAGGTGAAATCGAAACCCCAGGAGCTGCCAACGCTTCTTAATTTCAGCTGAGCCTCCATGGCTCTCATTTTGGGCAGCCTGGGGGAGGCTCAGCTGCTTTTCCGAAGCAGTAAAAGCAGGAGAAGCTGCTCTGCAGCGAAATCTGCGTGCTGGGAGTGGCAGGAGGGCTGGGGGTGGTGGCACCTTCATTCCCCGGGGTGGCATCACTCACCAGGCACAAAGCTGAGCTCATCAGAGGGAACAGAAAGGGTTTCCTGTCCCAATAACGGACACGGCCCGGGGAGGAATGAGAGAACCGAACTCAGGAGTGACTAGATAGAAATGCCTTTATTTATTTATATACAGAAGGGTTTTATACCCTAGGTTATAGAAAGTCATTGGATCTTAGCTGACCACCCACCAGGGCTATTGGCTAGATCTTAAAAACACACATTTCCTAAACAGTCCTTCAGTCCTACAATAACAACGTGCAAAAACACCTCACAGGTGCAAGATAGAAGAATTATTTACAAAAGCTCGCTGGCTGTTTTGCAGCTCCATGAGAAAGTGAGAATGCTCACGGACACAGGCAGACACTGAAAAATCTCCCTGCCACCAAGCTTTCAGCGTCCACAGTTTCCCATATTGGCCTTTATTGTGTGCTCACATCTGGCTCAGAATTAAACCCAGCATTAAAAACAAGCTCCTGGTGTCACTGTTTTCGATGAAGGAAGAGTATTGTGCACATTTTATTCCGGTTATCTCATGGAGAAGGGTTGGATGTGATGGGTTGTTTTATTCCCCACACCCCCCACAGCTGCCTCCCAATTTTAGCACGTTCAGCTACAGCATCCAAAGATTTGATTTATATTAATATATTTGATATTAGGAATGATATCATCAGACTGAAAAAATGGATACAAGCTTGAAAAAGCAGTTGACCCTTGTGCTTTACGGTATAAATTACCTCGGGAAGAAGAAAATTGCTCATATTAAGATTTCTTGCACCTTGCTCTGTTGTAGCAGGAAAGTTTTATCAGCTCACAGCTCATTAAAAACCTATTTTTAGAACAAAGTGTTCTCCCTCCCCACCCCTTGGGTTGCTCTGTCAGACAGAAATTAATCTCTGGGAAATAAATCCAAGTGGGGCTGATTCACTCTGCACAAGGGTGGCAGAAATCTGAGCTCAGGCTCTGCCTGTCAGTCCAGGACAGCTCGTGTGACCTTCGGCTCAGATAAAATGTTGTTTTTCCCCTCCTCAGTTGTGTAATAAATAAAGGATCAAGGAGTGAAGAAGTGCAAATAATGTTATCAGGGAGAGTTATGGGATCCTGAAACAGCTTTGGAGGGATCTGGTATTTTCTTCTTCCTCAAAGGCCTTTAATTAAAGGAGATGGTGTTTGTCTGTATCCTTGGATTCCCTCCGGTCTGGGGAGTTCTGCTCAGGATAAAATCCAAGGAACTGCTCTGGGCTGGAATAGGAGTGTCTGGTCTGAATAACATTCCCTATTTCCAACATTTCTGAGGGAATTTGTACCCAAAGGAGTTTATACATTAACAGGATTCCCATATTTAACAATATTCTGGAGCTGTTTCACAACTGTGAGAGGTAAAGGGTAGGATAAAGGGAATCTGGCCCTGGAAAAAAGGAGTCACCATAAATTGTGCTTCACTCTGGAGCAGAAAAAAATCTCCCCCTCCTTCATCCTGCTACTGATGTCTCCAGTATTTTCTCTTGACTTCAGGCACAGAAATACCAGGGCTTATCATTTCATCAGCTGCACATGAGCTTATTCTTTATTTTATAGTAAGTACTGGGATGTAAAGTCACCACAGATCTTGACTTTGAAATGTTCAGTCACCAGAAGAGAGGCACAAATCTGGCCTTAGAGGAAAGCCCCCAGGAAAATTCCCGGGACAAAAGCCAAAATCTCTCCATTCTTCCTGACATATTTGTTCACAGTCTTAATTTAATTAAATCTAAGGGGATTCATTAATGATTCCAGTGCTTTTGTCTCCTCTGTCTCCATCAGATAATCCTCCATCTACCTCTAGTCCCATTTGAAAGTGATTTTTGTAATTAATTTTCTAAAATAAATGTATTTAATTTACACACCATTTACTCTGCTTCCCTATTGTCTAATGAAGTAAAAAAAAATAACTGGGGTTGAAATGAACTCGCCAGACATTGGGACTGTTTCTTGACGTGCTCTTCTGATAAGAGTTTATTTGGCTTGTCTTCGTGAATCTTTGCCTTTCTTCTTTGGGTTAACCTGGGGATTTTCAGCACAGGGGGAGCATAAAATACCAGTGGGTCTGTTATGGCTGGGGCTGGAATTCCCCCTCAGTTTGGGAATACTGCACAGAGCTCTCCCCTTTTTTAATTTCACCCTTCAAGGACTGGAGAGGCTGTAAAATATGACATTATTTATATGCACAAGCCCATTAGGCTTTATTTGGATTTCCTTCTGCTAAGGCAGGTTGCTGTTTTTTCCTATTAATATTCCATTAATTAAAGACTATTCAGAGAATTAATATTACATTAATTAAAAGGTGCTGGCCACCCGTTCATTGGTGCCCAGCTGATGGATGTCTGGTTTTCCAGGTCTCCTGACGTGGATAAATCTGGATCATTCAGGGAATGGGAAAAGCAGAGCCTTCTGTCCCAGGTCAGCCACAATTCCAGCTCCTCCAGGAGCCTCCAGGCCATCCCAGCTCCTGAGCTCCTCCTGTCCGTGCTTACAGCCATGCGACTGCTCTGCTCCTCCAGAACCGTGTTTTCCCTTTTCCTGGGATGTGCAGATGGAAAAACTTCACAAACCCAGCCTTTAAATCAGAAGTGTTTGCCCGGAGAGGAAGGAATCCCCCGGAACGGGCACAGCCCTGGGAGTTGTTCTGACCATGAATCCAAGGCTGGTCCTGCTCCGAGGGATGGGCTGGACCAGGAGCATCCTGAGCTCCTTCCCAGCCTCACACGGGCTGGGTTCCCCAGCAGAGGCACCTCCAGATCTGTCTGGGCACAGGGATGGCACTTAAATGACTTTAATTGTAGCTTTAAACCACGCCATTCCTCCTGGGCCGTCTCACCTCTCTGAAATCTCTCATTTGTGGTTGATAGAAAGGCCTTGTACCAAAAAGGTTTTGATAAACCTCAGGGTTTCCATTGTCCTGGATTCACTGCCAGCAGTGCCACGTTTTAGGAAAACATCCCTGGCACCAGATTCCCACTTGGTTGTGTCTGCAGAATCTCAGCTGAGCTCTGCGTGTGGACACCCAGGCTTTTCCTGCTCTTCCCAGCTCCACGTGATGCCTTTGGACACGCCAAAAGTTGTTGTTTTCTAGGAAATGCTCAGCCCCAAACCCCCCTGCTCTCCCTGCCATGGCCTCAGCTGCCTCCCTTCATTTGGGATCGATTTCCTGCGCCCTGGAGCAGGAACAGTTTTCACCCTCCCTCACAGCAGGGAAAGAATTCCCCCCATCCAGCTCTCAGAGTGACTTTGAGTATTTGCACCGACAGTTACAAAGTATTTTGGATAAAGGCAAAATCTGTCCTGCTATTCTTTACACGCTTCAAATGTTTCTGGGAAAATTCTGTATTAATCTGGAGACTGGGAAAGGCTGGAAATAACTTTTTTGTTGGAATTTTGTGCATGATGGGCATTTAACTTAAAATAACCCACTGAGACAGGCCCACCCCTGCTTTAATTTGATGAAAGCAATCTGTGCTAATTAATTAATTGTTGTCAAAATTATTTTTAGAACTACTTCTTAGAAATACTGCGTTTTTTCTTAATTGATGTTGTCAAAACTCAAATACTCAGCAATAATTTAGTTCCTTCATTTGACCTAATAGTTAATCAATTAAGAGCATTATTAGTGACATCTTTTAAATAGAAACAAATTGCATTGTCAAAGTATGTAAATGTATTTTCCAGCTATTTTCAGAGACATTTCAGGGTTATGTAGTTCAAGATTGTTTTAAGGACTAAGAAATACAATAATTCTGTGGATATTACAGGGATTTAACCTCACTTTTCTTATGTTTCTGTCTCTGAGGCAACAGGAAAATGCTTTGGTCACAGTCCCATCTCAATGGGATGAGTGTTATAAATATAAGCAACGTTTCAGAAAGTAAAACTTCTTTTTTTCCCTTCTGTTTTTGCTGCTCAAATCTGACTAAAATCCTGAACTGACTTTTACACCTCAGAACTTTGATATTCTTTAATTTTGTTTTGGTGCTGCTGCTCCAGACCTGATTAGGTAACAAATGGCACCACTCAAAGACTCCTGATCAGAAATCTTCCTTTCCTCTTCCCAGCAGTGGGAGGAAATAAAATGTGACCAGAGCATGTCCTTGGCTGCAGGACAGTGTGGAATGTGCTGCTTCTTGGTCACAGTCACACAATCCTTTAGGCTGGAAAAGAAATCCAAGAGCATCGAGCCCAGCCTCACTGAGCAGGTGTAAAATGACCTTTCTGGAAGAGACAGACTGAGAAAAGGCTCCTTTTCCATCCAGATTGTTTCAAAATCCACCATTTTAGTATTTTCTGTGCCTTCCTGTATTGTTTTTTCCCCGAGAGTGTGTTGCAAACACAAAGGCTGTGACAGAGGGTCTTGTGCCTCACTCACCCCTGGGACTTCAGCTGAGCTTTCCCAGCTCTCCTCAGCAAAACCCAATTTTTCAGGATAGCGGAGCAGTTCAGGCTCTCTCCTCAATGCAGAGAAGTGGCCGTGTGTCTGCAGGGACACTTTACTCTGGGTTAGTGCTCCCTGCATCCCAAATTTACACTCAGGAGCAGCTGCCTCATTCCAGAACTATGTGAGGCAAAGTTGAGGAGGAGACGTGGAACCTCCCTCTTCTCCAGCCTGATCTGTCACCCTTGTTCTAAATTTAAATCTGTGTTTACAGGATGCAAAACAGGGAAGAGGCAGGCAGTTAAATTAAGCAGCAAAACATCTCGTGTTTATTCTGAGGTCAGAAGAGTGGATTTTCTTTTCCATATGGTGAATTCAGAGCCTGGTGGGTGACGTGCACGTTTGTGAAAGCTTTGTGAACAAGTAAACGTGAGCCGTGCTCAGAGGGACCCCTGGCTCGGCTTCTGACCCTTTCAGGGTTATTTTTGGCAGCAAAATTCCACAGAATAATAAAGAGTGGGGCTGGAGCAGGGGAGAGCCACGCTCGGGGCTGGTGGAGCTTTCTCAGGAGGCTTTTCCAGGGGAGTTTGCTCTTCTCAGGCTGGCTGTGCCCTGCTCCAAGCCGGGCCCAGGAGGCTGAACCTGGGGAGCTCTGTTAGAGCCAGCAGCTCCTGGGCATTCCTTTCATTTCCTTCCCTCCCGGTTCCTGCGGATTCCAGGGGCAGGGATGAGCTGCTCTCAGCACCCCAGGGCTGGGGTGCCTCCCAGCCAGAGCCTGGATTTGCTCAGATCTCAGGTTCTGCTCCCTGCACTGAACGTTTTCAGCCCCAGATGAGGACTGTGGTCCCAGACCTTGGAGGAAATTTTGTGGAATGTTAGGTGGGAATGAGCCAACCCAGGGAAATGTGGAGCACACTGAGCTGAGCTTTGCTCTCTTCTCCCTGTGGAGCAGTGTCTGCACATCCACCTGAGTGGGAGCTGAATTTGTGAAATGAGCTCTCCCCTTCAAGGGAATCCATCAGCTCCTGATTATAAAAAACCCGATGGACAAATTTAGGTCTTTGCTGTTATTAGGACGGGAAGCTGCCCATTTTCACTCTTTCAATACAAGAGACATTTAGAAATTGATTATCAGAGCCTTCCAACTGTAGAGAAACCCAACTGGAGTTGCTGGGAATGTGATTAAAGGAAATTAATTCTGGATAAAATGCATGTTGAAGTTCTGAGACCTTAAGTTCTTATCTGGCCCAGCATTGTGCACACAACAATCACCGTCTCCATCATTTTATATCTTGGGACTTAATCACGCTTGTGTTGTAATTTTATTAGAAAAGACTGATGTCCAGGTGTTGATAAAGGAATGAAGGGGATAAATATTCATCCTGTTTATTGCATCTCCTTTGGAGGCTTTTGTAGTAGAGGTGAAAGGAGAAGAAAGCCACCCAGATAAGATTTTAATAATAATGTTCTGATTCTGCAGCAGCAACTCTATTGTGAAATGGTGTGTGTTGTGTTCCCATCCTGTAACTCCCCAGTGCTGCAGGTCTGTGCTCGTTTTTACCACTTTGAAACTTATTTATTGTCAGGTCCTGCAACTTATTAAGCAGGATCCAAAGGCAGGGACAGTTTTGTGGATTCCAGCAGTTGGCTGTGTTGTGGGGTGGTTGAGATGATTGAGGAAGGTCTTGTACAGCCAATCACTCCTAGTAATTTCCTTAGAAAAGAGAAAGGCAGCATGAACTTGGTGTAATTCCCATTCTAATACTGTGATCCATCATTTCCATTCATAGCAACTTACAGATTTTGAAGTTAAAATGTTCAGTGTGAGCTCCAGTCCCTTCCAAAAGGAATCCCAGCCCCAGTGCAGGGTTTGTGCCCTCCCTGTGTGCAGGGTGGATGCTGTGGAGCAGCTCTGCACCTGGAACAGGGCACATTTCCATGCAAAAGCTTTGTTTTGTCCTTCCCAGGCCACCCTCCTGTGCCTGTGGCCAGCAGCACCTCGCCCCCAGCACTTGTTTAATTCTGTTCCTGCTTTTCATCCTCTGGTCTCCCAATAATTCCCTAAATAAATCAGCCATGCTACCTCAGCTTCCATGCGTCCCACTGGGAAAACCTCCCTGCCTGTGACAGGCCTTGGAGAAGCTCTCATTAGCCAGCATCTCTTCCATTTTCCCAGTGTTTGGTTCACAGATCCTTTCTCCTCGTTTGTCTTAAATCCAGATGTCCCTTAAATTAGAGTTACTCAGAGCAAGGCAGGAGAATTCCCATATTAAAAACATAAACAAAAGGCCATTGTTTTATCTTTAAAGCTCTTTGCTTCTCCTCTCCTTCCTCCCTCCTGAACTTAAAATACCCAGCTATAATTAAATATCGTTTTTTTAAGGGAGGGAACTGCACTCACAGGACTGGAGAGGCCAAGAGGCAAAGGCAGGGTGGGAGCAGAGCTTTGCCCCAGCCCTGTGCTGGGAAGCACAGCATTGCCTTTGCTCCAGTCTCCCCACACGGATTCCCAGCAGGATCCTGAGCTATTTGTGCACACCCCGAGGCCCAGCTAAAGTCCATATGCTGAATGAATTGAAATGTTCTCTATAAACTTCATTTAAAAGCACGTATCTGTAATTAAGGGAGTCTTCACCAGCTTGGACCTTCCTTTATGATCCGTATCCATTGTCCACCTCATTCTTGGTTTTCCCTCCACTCCTGAGCATGCAGCCACAGAGACACAGCATGGGCAAAAATAAACCTGAAAAACTAGAAAAGAAAATTAATTTTACTTGCACAAGACAAGTAATATATATTTTTTTTCCTTCAAAGAGAGGTTTTTAGAGGAAGAGGTTGAGAATCATTCCTTTTTGTCAGGCTTTAAGGAATTCCAGCTTCTGAGGCAGACTCAGGAGTCCTGTAAATTCTTGGTTGTTCAGCCTTTGCTTGAGAAAGTATCCCAATTTCAGAGCACACAACAACAGTGGGATCATTAATTAAATAAATCAGGGCATCTATGCTTGGGGCACTCAGCCACGGTAGTAAAGTTGTCCTGAAAGGATACAAACACCAGGCTGGAAATGGAAACCTGCTGCTATTTTTTATTAATTCTGGATCTCCTGTATTTTCCCTTTTTATTTGTAGCTGGTAATTTGAGGGCAGTGACATCAATTAACAGTTTAAATGGAGTTGCAGAGACTAATTGGGAAGGCAGGGGAGTGCCAGGTAATGAGTTCCATTTCCAATGGACTCCAAGCAGCAGGAAGTGCTGTGGAAGAGACTTTTCAGCGTGACCCAACCTCTAAACAGGAGATGTTTATTGACTCTGATGGGAGAGGAGAACGAGGAGCCGGGTGCTGGTTCTGGGGTGCAAATCAGAGTCATGGCAGGGAAAGCAGAAGAGTTTCCAGGCTGGAGCAGAAGTGCTTTTCTCCCTGGCCGTTTGATGGAATTTGGAGTGGGATGAAAGGCAGGTCAAAAAGTATGTGGGATGAGAAGCTGGAATTGGGGCAGGAAGTTGTGGAAGCTGCACGGACCTGTTGTGGAGAGAGAAATCACCTTCCAAGGAGGCCTCTGAGGAGCAGAGCAGGGGCTCAACAGGCTCTGAAACCAGCCCTGACCCTCCAGGGTCCCTGAGACAAAATAATTCTATTATTAATTACTATTAATATATATATTATTAAATGGAATATCAATACCATTATTAATAATTCTCTCTCCAGCAGAGAGAGAGCTGGATGCTTTCCCAAACTTCACAGGTCCAAGGCTGATATTCCAGATTCACCTGTTTGTTATTGAATTGTGATGGTGCTTATTCTCTAAGCATCCAGATTCTGCAGAGCCCTGTGGAATGCTGAGGAGAGAGCTGTTGTTATTTCATGGTTGTTATTTCGTGTTTGGTTTGTAAGGCACAAATGCTGCCAAGCCACGAATTAAAGACAAATCCCACATCTTACCACTGGAAGGAAAGGGGCACCTGGGGACAGTCTGAGCAGGAACAGGGACATTGCAACTCTGCACTTCCCACTCTGTTGGTGACATTATTTCAGCCTCCCCTCCCTTCCATCAGTTCCCTGCTCTTGGCTGAACACCCAGTCATCATTTTATTATCCTGTGAAATCAATGAATCTCAACAGAAAGCCTTACGAGCTTTAAATGGTCCAGAATTAGTGTGTGCAGCAGGCAGGGTCCAATCAATCAATCAATCAATCAATCAATTAATCATCCCCAATTAATCTGTTTTGTGGAGTGGCCCCAGATCGATCCCTGGGTGAGCTGAGCCCCAGGATTGCCTGAGCTCTGGCAACAGCTGATGGACCTAAAAGTTCTGGAAATGAAATGATTTAAATGAATGCTTCAAGCATTAAATCAATGCTAAGCAGAACAAGAGGTGACGTGTTCTCCTGTTTATTCTGAAATTAAACCTGGGCAGCTGTTGAGCAGTGCTATTTTTCATGGATTTATGGTTTTCTGGACTGGCATTCTATCTTGTTCATGTCCTTTTATTGGCTTTTGATTCACTAATTTGGAGTTGCATTATAATCACAGTGGTTAGGGATAGATGGCCTCGAGGTTTTTTCTCAAGCTGGCAGAGAAGGAAGAGATGATTTGAGTTGTGTGATTCAGCCCACAAAAAATAACCACAGTTAGTGCCTCATTTGGGAATATCAGCAGGGCAGGAAGGAGTCTCCATGGGCATGAGGCCCCAGGATAAAGGATTTATTCCCTCGGGGTGAAGATGTGCCTTGAGAACTGTTGCTCCATCTTTTGGGGGACACAGAAGGATTTGGTTTCCTGGGATTGATCCAAATCCTTAAATATATTCTAAAAATGAGAAAGGGAAAAAAAGATAGTTTGGTGATAAAATTGTGTTTCAGCTTTGGCGATTTTCCAGGTGCAAACCTGCCGTTCTCAGTACCTGGAAGAAATAATTTAAACTGAAAAAAGGACTCTCCTTTACAGGACTCTGCAGCTGTAAGAGTGTCATCAAATCCATCTGCTTCCCTGGCTGGTGGCACATTCGTATTCATGTTTCCCATGAAATAATTCAGCTGGAAATATTGTTTATTAGGCTGAGAAACCAGGAATGCTCCACCAGAGTCAGAACTTGTGGGTGCTCTGCACAGAATTCCCGATTCCTGACAGCATCTGTGACTTTCTGCTCTTTCCTAACAATAATTCCAAATCTTCTAGCAGGAGTTACACAACAGGAAAGGGTCAGAACAGCTGGGAAACTGCTCTGGAGAGTCGTGGGCCGGCAGCACGTGGGAGAACATGTTCAGACATCCTCTGACTCCCTCAGGTCGGGGTGGGCACTGGGATTTCGTGGCAGAGGGTATTTCTGGAACACTGGCCAGAGCAGACTCTCCGTCTCCTCTCGGATGTTTCCCTCTGGGCTGGGTGGGCCCCTCCTGTCACCCTGTGCCCTGGTTCCCAGTCCTTTCCTGGGAGCTCACGAGAACACACAGGAAGATGAGTGAAAAAGGCCCTGGATAATCCTCTAAACAAATTCCCCTCTTTCTTTTCTCTCCTAAATCAATGTGCCTCTCTCCAGAGCTGGAGTCGAGTGTCTCTTTGAAAGAGGCACCCTGAATGCAGCAGATAATGCTGCAGGTCTTCAGCTGCAGAGACATTTCCTGAGAGCATTCTGGAGCCAGGATACATTTTCACCTCTCCTGTGTGATTTCTTAAGAGAGCACAAAGCGGTGCAGCTGAAACCCAGCAATTTAAAAATGGGAAGCTGTTCTGAGAGAGTATTTCTGTTTCTGGATGTTTGTATGTGCACTGTGGGTACCTTGATCCAGGTACCCACAGGTCCCGTGGCCATTTTCTGGCACAGTCTGGAGGTGCTGAAGCGATTTGGGGTGAAATCCTTTGCTGAGTCATAATACTTCCCTTGAAATCACGGGGAAGCTTTTAGGATCAATAAAAACATTCCAGACTCTCCCTTCAGGGCAGCGTCTCGTGTTTACAGCTGCACCACTGCAGCACTTCAGCTGCTACTCTCTCAAGTGTTCCTGAAAACACCTCTCATTTTGTGACATCTCATCTCCCAGCGTTAACAGATAATCTTGTACAATCCAAATAGATTTGCAAGCAAGGCCAATTATCCCGGCAGGAGCTGCTGGGCGAGGGAAGCCGTGGGCTGAGAGCAGAAAGAGCTGTGCTGTTTATTACAATGCCCAATAAATCCTTTACAGCCAGAACCAATTACCTGTTTATTTCCAGTGCCTGCTCTTCAATTAACAGGGGGAATATGCACCTTTAAAGGAGATAATTTCTCGGGTTGTTGTTCCAGCCTGGAGCTGGGATGTTCTGTTGGCATTTTACTGGGAGTCCCTGCTGAGGGCTCAGGCAGCCCCAGGGCTCTCAGCTGCTTTGCTGAGGGTGGCATTACCTGCACCCTGCAAACTCGGGAGCACAGTTCCAGCTTTCAGCATCCCTGCTCCGAGGGATGCTGGGGAGCTCAGGCTGGGATAACCCTCCCTGGGGACCTCAGGCTGGGATAACCCTCCCTGGGGAGCTCAGGCTGGGATAACCCTCCCTGGAGAGCTGCTGGGGAGCTCAGGCTGGGATAACCCTCCCTGGGGAGCTCAGGCTGGGATAACCCTCCCGGGGGAGCGGCTGTGGGCACCAGGAGCTCAGCCACGCCACCAGTGCCCAGCTCAGCATCACCAGTAGAACCAGTCAGCCCCTTTTACTGGGAGTTCTGGTCTTTCCCTTTCACTGCTTTGACCTGGGAGTGCTCAAACCTGTCGCTGGTAGAATTCCTGGGATGATGGTGGAGAGCACAGCCCCCCAGTGGGAGGTTTTTTTATATTTATGTAGAAAATTCACAGGGAAAGTCAAACATTGTCGCATTCCCAGAACCTGGGGCACAGACTGGCAGCACTGGGAGTGTTGGGGACTGAGCTGGGAATGGCCCCAGACTGATGGTCTGGAGTCAGAGCAGGATTTCTCCTGGAGAATTCCTGGGGACAGACTGCTCCTGCACAGCTCCATCCATCTCCCCAAGGGGAGCCATGAAAAAGATGGATGAACTCCTGTGGACTGGGCGAGTGCAATGTCAAATCCATAAAAATTGAGGAACTGTGGGGAGTGCGTGTTCCTGACTGAGATTTGCAAACTAAATTGAGAACTGCTTTGCATTTATTTGAATAAGAGCATTTTCCATCCCTGGAAGTGTCCAAGGCCAGGTTGGATGGGGCTTGGAGCAACCTGGGATAGTGGAAAGTGTCCCAGGGTATTAAACAAACCATAAAAGGTTCTGGCAACCTGAAAAACCAGTGGGGTGGGGACTCTGGAATTCTTTCCTGAGAGAGCCAGGATTTGCCTTAGAGCTGGGAACACTGAGGACTCTGGGAACACTGATCCATAACAACCCCAAGGGACAATCAGTGTCTGTCAAATAGTTTGATGTCAATTAATTTCCATTATCAACAGAAAGAGTGAAAAAGGGAGCAAAGCTTGTGTGTTTCTATTTCTGGTATTTGCTGTGCTGATTAATGATTAATGATTAATCCCACAGACATTTTGGTGACAGGGCTGGGAAAAGCTTCCTGACACAGGAGACTTCAGCAATTATCCTCCAGACTAAGTGCTGGGACTCTGTAATTTATGACACCTTTATCTCCTTTTGGGTAAAACAGCAGTAAATATAATGCAGGGAAAAGTCTTGCAAGGACAAGAGTCTTCATTTGTAAAGGAGAGAAACTCCTCAGCTTTGAAGTCCTTTCCAACTCTAATTTCTGTGCAATGAGGAGAGTGACAGAAAACACTTAATGAAAACTGCGTTTTTATCATCTTTAGTGATTAAATGTTTCTGTTGTTCAAAGTAATTCCTGTGTTCAGTGGATATATTTAGCTGTATAACAGCAAAACATCTCAAAGCAGAAAATATGAAACTACTCTGACTCCTGAGTGGAAAACAGAGGGGGAATTCTCAGAGTTTATCCTGTAAAACAAATCAGGAGGTTTGGAATGCCCATCCCTGGAGGTGCCCAAGGAATTCGTGGAGGTGGCACTCAGTGCTCTGAGCTGGGGACAAGGTGGGCATCAGGCACAGCTGGGACTTGCTGGTCTTGAAGGTCTTTTCCAACCTGGACAATTCCATGATTCTGAGGTTCCCTGAACTCTGCAGCTTTCCAGCAGCTGGGATTTTAACCTGCACGGGGGTTCTGCTGAAGGAGCCTCTGGCACCAGGTCCTGCAGCAGAGCTCAGCACAAACACAGGGTTTTGAGGACCTTTCACTTCAGCAAGCGTTGCTCAACCAAGAGGTCTGAGTAACTCATAACTGATTAATCATCGCCTCCAGGAGAATTTATTTATTAGGCTTTAATCCATTCACACAAGTTCTAGATGGAAAAGAATAAACCATTAGGAAGAAAAACATTGTAAATCTGATTCTTCTGGGAACTGTTAGGGGCTGATTCTAGTGAGGATTGGTGAGGCAATGAGCAATCCAGATGGTTACTATCTGGCTCAGGCTGATTTTTCCTTCTTCCTGCAGTTCATTAACAAGGAATGAGCGAGTTCCTGGGATTGGAGAGGTGGGATGAGAGGGAACAACTGGATGTGGGAGCCTCTGATGTGGTGTCTGCCTGTAGGCAAAGCTGCTGGTCCTGTTCTAGATCTCTCTGCTTTTCCACTGAAAAAGATCAAAACTGGCTTTAAAATCCAAAATCATCTGAAAATGGCTTTTAAACCCACAGTGACACATGCAAGGATAGATTTCCTAACTTTACAAAAGTTTTTAGGTTTTACTTAAAAAGTCATACTTACATAAATCAGCATTTTCAATGGTAAGAGCTACATATAAATTGTTAAAATCACTGGGAGGAGAAACAGAAACTCACAAAGCTGAGGGACACTGGAAGAAAACTTGGCTAAATCCACTTTCAGAAATGTTTATCCAGGACTGTCAGTCACAGGAGGCTCAGGGCAGTGTCTGTCTGAATATTGTGTGTGCTTTGGGAAGGGCACATCCTAAAGGGAAGCTTTAGGAGTTAAAATCAATGTAGCCCTTCTTGTCATTTTTTCTTAATAGCCCTACGAGGGAATATAAATTCCAAATTAGGGAACAATTCAAATGATTTCTCTGTTGTCTGCTGTGCTGCTGAGGAGAAATGCTTTCCCTTTAAAATTATTTCTTATTTTCCCTCTGCCTCTCCTTTCTGCAGCAGGTTCTGCTGCAAACCCATCAATCTGAATCACTGGTTACCAATCTCATTCTGACAATAAACTGATGGATGCTGCAAGCTAATGTATTCTAATTTCAATCTAACATATTCTATACTCAATTGTGATCAGGGAAAAAACCCTCAATCCATCAAAGGGAAACAAGAAAATGACTCCTGGCTGGGATAAGTAGACACTTATGTCTGTATTGCCTCTAGAATTCCTTGGCTCTGGCTCGTCTCATTAACCTGTGTCTAGTTTTCATCTGTTGAGGCATTTTACAGAGTTAGAACTCAAGAAATAAGTACATTTTAAGAACATTTTGAAATGGAAGGGAGAGGGGGAAAATGAGTGAAATATCCTGTTTTCCATCGTGGCCAAAGTGGGCTTCAAAAAGGCATTTTTGTACCTAATTGCTTGTTCCATATCACAGAATGAGAATGGTTTGGGCTGGAAGGGACCTAAACTCTCATCATTACAGACAGCAAGGAAATCCTGGGAGTCTGCAGGAAAAGGAATTGTTCCAGATGTGTTTGCATCTCTTCCCAGAGCCATGGGAATCTCCAGAAAACCTCAGGGCACCACAAGAGGCCAAGGAAAGGAAGATTTCAGCAGCACCACAGGGTTTTGGACCACAAGGCCAATGCACTTGATGTGTCTCATTTTATCAGCAAGGTTGTTTAAAGCACCCAAACCACTGGAAAGTGCTCGGAGCAGCTGATTGCAGTCGTTCTCTGTTTCAGAGGCAGGGAAAAACCTGGCCCTGGTGCTTTGCTTGTGCTGCTTTTCTGTTTTCTGAGCACAGGGCCTCGCTCAGGTGGAGTTTTATTCGTGCTGTAGGTGCCAGGGTGGGGGAGCTGGTGCAGGCAGCATCAGTGATACCTTTAGTTTTAACTTTCATATNAGGAGCTGCAGGGATGGAAGTTGCACAGCCTCTGCTTTCTGCCCCAGCCTCTCCTCCCTGCACGAGTGCTCTCGCTGCTTTCGGAGCCGTTTGCTCCCAGTTGTGCTCCTGCCCAGTGCTTGCCAGGGCTGCCAGCCGTGGCACAGGCTGCTCTGGAGGAGGGGTGCCCAGCAGGGGCACAGAGCAGCTCTCCTGGCAGCGGGGCAGGGGCTGTGCAGGGCCCAGCTGCAGGAGCCCCAGCTGGAGGTCACCGACAGCTCCGACACCTGCCGCGTGTGCTGAGGCACCTGGAGCTTTCCCTTTGGGAAACAGCTCTGTCCAGCACGGGTTTGTCTCCTCTGCAGAGCCTCCATCTCCATCCCCAGCACAGACAAAGCTGGGCCTTGCCCTGGACCAGCCTTTCCTCCATCAGGGCTCAGCTCAGCTCCTCCTCGTGTCCCAGGGATTTTATTTCTTGTCATTAACAGCCAGAAATGCAACCAGAACCATCCCCAGGCAAAAAGGCCTGGAGAATTTGATCCAGACCTTCTCCCTGGAAGCCTTTTCCACACAAATCCACAGGCTGTTGCCAGAATCTCTCTTGGCTTTGCATTAGCACACCCAGGGTTACACACAAGTCTTGAAGCTGTGGCTGCTCCTTCTCCCTGTCCCAAACTGCTCCATTGCAGAGCCAGATAAATGCTCACCACTCCAAAAAACTGCTGTGTGGCTCCTTCCAGAAATGGGCAGTTTTGTTCAGCACTGTTATTATTTGACTGTAAAGTATTTCCAATTGCCATTATTCAGAGCCTTTTGGAAAGCCCACACAGTTTTACTGAAAATGCTGGGGAGCTCAGGGACTGATCCCAGCTGTTCCAACAGGATCTGCACAGCTTGCAAGCTGTTAATGCATATCGGGATTGGGGCACTTTTACAAGGAATCTGGCCTTTGGAAATCAAGGCTTTGCAGTTTCCAAACCTGAGACATGCTCCAAGGAGTGAAATTCATCTGTTTCAAACAAAATCTTGTATTTCTGTACTAACCCATTGTCAGTTTTCATTTCAAGTATTATGAAAACATATTTTGTCACCTAAGTAAAAAACATTTTGAATTTGTAAAGCATTTTCCATCTAAGAATAGGAAAACATTTCAAGCCCTCAGTCTGCTTAGTGACTCAGTCAATCAGTAACTCACACCTAATTTTATTGGCAGGGAGCACTTTTATTGGAGGGTGATTTATCCTTCCAAGAGCTGTTCCTGGTCCTTGGGTGGGATTTACCAGTGAGCAGGGGTGCTCTGATGTGCAGTCCAGCTCCCTCCTCACACATTTGTCCCTTTGGATGAGCTCTGGTGGATTTGGAAAAACAAAACCTGCCTGAGTGTTCTTCTGAAGTGTTGGTTTGGAAACACAAGTCCAGATGGCTCCGTCAGATTTCACAGCAAAGCACAGAGCAGTTGTGGGGAAAAAAGGGAAAAAAGAGGGAAAAAAGGGAAAAAAGCACCTCCTGCCTGTTTTATCCAGCATAGCAAAGGCTCTGCTTGGAAGGAACAGAGTTCACTTGGAGCCAGTTAGCTCTGAGTGCCAACAGGACTAAAATTCCCTCAATAATACACAGAGATTCCTAATTGTGACCTGTGGGCTCCTGATCTGCAAATCAGCTCATTCTTTCTCTCTAAGGAGGGATTCCAGGTGTTCTCTGGCCTCCACTGAGGTTCCTTGAGCATCCCATCTCCCAGGAAAGCAGGAATTGCTTCATGGCAGGGAAATGTGCAGTAAAGGGAATACTTTATTCCACATTTAGTGACAGCTTGGTGGCCCTGCATGAAGGATTTTGCAGGATGGATAATTCAGGATGGGCCTGCTGAAAGAATTTGTCCCACAACTCCAAAATTCATTGCAGCAACCACAGGGTAATTGGGATTATATCAAATAAACAGCAAACAAGAATCTTTTCCCTTGGAGCAGCAAGGGGTCAGAATCTTAACTGGTGGTGGCTTTTCTTCTTTCCCTTGAGCTTGCTAATTAGCAAATGAAAGTGCAATGAATTAGCAAATCCATTAACCTGGGATTTCTCTCAGAGTCTTTGTGAGTCCTTCCCCGTTCCTGCTGGGCTTGGACTGACTCCACACTCCAGGCACAAGAATTTCCTTGGGAATGGACTGGTTTTGTCACAGGCAGCAGCCGTGGCTCTGAGAGGACTGAGGAGATGAGATTAAAAACTCCTTAAATCCCAGCAGAGCAGCAGCAGAGGAAACAAAGAAACCACACTATAAAAACTTCCTTGTTTTGGGATTTTTTAAAGTCTGAGATAAGTTGAAAAGCCTTTCAACACTTGACTCAGAGTTTGGTTCCTGTCTCTCTCGAGCCCTTCCCGCTCAATTATCCAAAACATTTTGGAGATCAGTGTTTCCCTCTACCCACAGAACCCAGAAGGGCTCAGGCTGGGGGGAGCACAGCGTGTCACTGGTCCCAGCAGGGCCATCCCAGAGCTCCGGGCACGGGATTGTGTCCAGACTGCTCTGGAATATCCCCGGGGAGGGAGACTCCCCAGGGCTGAGTAAATTCTATAAAAGAGGTGTAAAGTCCTGAGGGAATCTCTTCCAAATTCCTCCTCAGGATTTCACAGCAGTGACCAAAGTCCCCAGCAAAGGTCTTACAGCAAACCTGGGATGTCCCAGGAAGTGTCACCAGAGTGAGCCAGGCCTGGCTCTGTGTCCCTGGAGCAGGGATGGCACAAGGATCACACACACTCCTTTTCCTGGCCACGTGCCCAGGGATTTTTGCTTGTCGAAGGCTCCTCTTTGTTTTTGCTGAATCCCAGAATCCCAGGATCACTGAGGTTGGAAAAGAGCTCCGAAGTCATTGAGTCNGGGCAGCCCCTGCCAAGGAAATCAGGAAATTCCTGCTGATTCCACCCTGAGCCTCCCCTGGCCCAGCCTGAGGCCGTTCCCTCTCCTCCTTTCCCTGTCCCCTGGGAGCAGAGCCCCATCCCCACCTGGCTCCAAGCTGCACTTCCATGAGCTCAATTAGCACCGGGCCTGATGAACCTGCAAGGTTGGCTTTGCATTTCCCTGAGATTTCACAGCGTCCTTGCTTTCAGGGAAACCATGGAATGTGAGCCTGGCTGGGCTCGGTGAGAGCTGCTGCCACAACCGTGGCTACTTCAGAAACGTCCCCAGTTTCATGCTCTGAGAGACAAAAAGAAGAAATGTTTCCCTTTTGACTTAGTGCAGAGGCGTTTGAGGATAATGAGGAGCTGAATTCCCAGCATCCAGCCCCAGCAGTGATGGATTTTCGGGTGAGCGATGAGGGGAGCAATCATCAGACTGGAGCAGTCAGATGTGGCTGAGCACCTGCAGTAATGACTCAGGAGCACTCTCAGCTTGATCAGCTCCTCTCATTTTCCTCTGCACTTCTGCTGTTCTGTCTCCTGTGGAGGTGCCAGCCCGTGCAGGGGCTCTCAGTGACCTGTGACAGCTCAGGCTCCTGCAGCTCTGGCCCTGCTGCACTGCAGAGGGGCCCTGGTGCTGGGGAGCTCTTGTGCCAAAAATGACTTTTTAAGGCCTTTTTTGCTGAGGCCGAGGCTAATCCAAGAGTAGGTCCTGGAGGGAATAAGCAACGATTCTTCATGAATAACAATAGCACAATCAGGCCCTAAATGAGACATTTATTCAACATTTCTCATCTGTCCTCTGTAAATCACCTTCCCTGCGCTGGCATCTCGCGTCCCTGGAGGAAAGGACTGACTAACTACAGCTTTATTCCAGGAGGCAACAGCAGGAGGAAAGAGTCAGGAACTTTGAAATGATATTTCAGGCATATTGTTAATAGCCCTGGTTGGTCCATCACAGCAGGGAGTGGGAAGTGACCTCCAAACAGGGTCAGTGCAGTGCAAACCCAGACAGGGAGGGAAAGAGGAGCCTCTGAGCATCCCCAAATTCCCTGCTCAGAGTTCAGAGCGTGATCTGCAGTGTCTAAAGGGACAGAAAGGTGCAGATTGCTCATGTTCTTTTCAAACTGAGGTGCTCAGATTTTTCAGTACCTCATCCTGTATTCATGAAGAATTCAGAGTTTGGTATTAACACAATCTCCTCCTGACTCCAAAGATCTTCCTGCACTTCCCACAACTTTCCATTAGTTCTTTTCAAATGTTCTCTCCCTCTCATAGGGAAGGAATCTTTCTAGGTTAAAATCACAACGACAGATAAGACCCCACTTATCACCCCCAGCCTTTATCTGGGCCATTTTTTGGTGCTCTGCTCCTCCCCGATGCACAAAAGCCCAATAGGTTTCAGTTTCATGATCCTTCTACAAAAGTGTATAAAACTTTCTGGGTGCAGAGGCTGCACTCACCAAACCATGACTACGAGGTCTTGAAGGGACAGAGATTCCAAGGAAAAAAAATCCTGTGTTAATTGAGCTTTCCAAGTGGCACCAGCAGCCCTCACAGAAATAAAAATTTCAGGCTGTCCCATAAAGAGCAGAGGACAGAGCCAGCGACCCTTGGGTGACTCTGAGATGGGGGTATGGGTTAATGGAGAGATGGAAAATGTACACCACTTTTACATCAATGCCCAAAATACACAGACAGCTATTTTCTCAAGTGACTAGGAATAGTTTGGAGATTTTTTTCCAATCAAATAGCACGAGGAAAAATAGTCTGCAGGGGCTGGCGAGGAATGAGGGGATTATGAGGGAGAATGTTACAGAACATAATAACTGCTCCTTTCTGCCATTTCTGTCCCTAAAGCCCAAGCTGCTTTTTGTGGTTTTGAAAGAGGAGTGTCCGTGCGAGGAAACTAAAACCTGACAATGCCTTTGCTCCCTTTGAGCTGACAGGAGCTCAGCAGATAACAACAAACAAGTGAAAAGAGCCCAGGGAGAAGGGGAGCAGGGGAATTGCTCATCACCACCTCCAATTTCTACAGCTTTGCCTTACAGTAAAATGCAGATTTTGAGGGAGAAAGCTGAACGACTGAACCAAATGAACCAGAATAAGCAGAAGCAGCTTTTCCCTGCTTCCTTGGGGGGAAATTCAACAGCTCCAAGTGGGTTTTAGATCTTGTGCCATTCCCATTCATCTTTGGCCGCCCCTCACTTCACGCTGTCAGTTTTGTTGAACTGCTCTGCTTGAAAAGTGCTTTTGATGTTTGGCAGGGACCAGCAGGAGAGAGACATTCCAGCAGCTCCGTGCTGTGGGGATAGAACTGCTGGATGTGACTGATCCATCTGGGAATATCCCTGCAGCTCACACCATGCAAACGACTCCTTTCCTGCTGCAGGTCCCTCCTTTCCTCCAGCTGCCACTTCTGAGCTTGTTCTCTTTGCAGAGAGGAGAAAAGAGTACCTGGATCATGGGAGCTGCTTATCCAGGGCTTTAGTGCTTCCAGGGAAAGGGAGCATTGCTGCTTTCGGGGAGCAAGAAAGAAACACAGGAATTCATCACTGAGCACTGAGAACAAGGGAGAAAACACAGGAATTCATCACCGAGCACTGAGAACAAGGGAGAAAACACAGGAATTCAGGCAGGTGGAGCATCAGAGGATTCCTCAGCACTCCCAGGGGCAGCACTGAGGACATCTCAGATGGTCCCACCCCAGCCTCCTCCCAGGAGCACAGAAAACACAGAACAGATGGCTGGGACATTCTGGCAGAGGCTGCTTTGCTCCCAGGCTCTCTGGGGAGCAGGAGGAAACCAGGAATTCGTTCTGCTCTCCTCACTCGTGGATCACTCCCAGTTTGAGCAGAGAGAGGTTTCCTGACCAGGGGAGCTCTCCTGGAGCAAGGGGCATTAGAGGTTTCCTTCACAGGAGAGGAGCTGCAGCCCTGGGAGAGAAAGTGCTGGGAAGGGGCTTCGAGGGCCTCGAGCTTGGCCCCAAGTCTTTCCCTTTCTTCTGCCCTCAGTCAGGAAATGTGCTCGGGATTTATTCCCTGCTCCCTTCTGACCAACAGAGCCGTTTTTACCAACTGACCATTTCCCAGAGCTTCAATTTCCTGCTGAAGATTTAGATTTTTAATTCTTGTAATGAAGCTTGTCCCAGAGGTCCAGGAATTGCTAATTAACTTTAGGATTATACATCAAACAGTGCTCCCAGCTCTGTGCTGGCAGAGAGGCTTTGGGGCAGAAGTTCTGGGATGTCACTCCTGGCAGTGCTTTGAGGCCTGGGGTTGTGGAGATGCCACAAGCTCCAAACTGCCCTTTTAAAGTAAACACCCCTCAGCTCCAGGCCCCAATTTCATCTCCCAATTGAACTTGTTTGAGGAAAGAAATGATATTTTTAGGCTTATTAAGCTGGATTTTCTCCAGCAGCACCGTGTGGCTGGATTGCACACATATGGAAATGAGTTCTTATCTGGCCCCACACACTCCTGATGGAGCTCTGGAGGAGACCTGGTCTGAGGAAAATGAATTTATGGGCAAAATCAGGCAGTAAAACGTCACTTGTCCCCATGAGATGAGAGAACCTTAAATTGCATTTGCTCATGGAGAGGCAGCTGTGGGGAGAGGCTGAGTCCCTGCTGGTGGCACAGACAGAGCTGCTCCCCACGTGTCCCTGGATGTCATCAGCTCCAGCACGTGAACGTGGCAGGGACACAGAAAACTCAATAACCTGCAAGGACCTGGCCTGGTGACGTGCAGGGGCTACAGCACCAGCATAAATCTGATGTTTCCCCATGACTGATCCAGATCAGAATCCAAATTACACCTCTCCATAAGGAGAGCTGGGAGAACATTTAACATCCTCCCCGTGGCAGGTGTTATATACAGATTATGACCTGAATTAATGTAAAAATAACATTTTTGTGGCTTTTAAATACAGATTGCACAATCTTGATGGATCATCGGGCCATGCTGTCACTTGTGGAAGTGCACCAGATGGAGGAGCAGGCACCAGTGATCCCAGGAACCTCCTCAGGGCTGGGATGAGAACTGGGATGGAACACAGCTCCTGGAGAGGCTCTGCAGGACCCCTGGGCCACAGGATTTGTGATGGGTGAGTGGATTTTATGCGAAATGAAGCACTGGGATCATCCATAAAGGTGTCAAAGCAAACCCTTCCAGCTACTCTCGTCTGGTGAACACGAAATCTTCTGTTTATGCATTACAGTGCAATCCTGAATTACTCGAGTGCATTCCGTGTTGATGGAGGATCTGTCTCAAGCACTGCCCTGGGGGAACTAAAAATCTGTAGATATTTGGCCTACAAATCCTTTGAGGACCTGTTTTCTCATGGCTTTTTTCACTCTGAAGCTAAAATTACGTTTCACCTACACAGAGAATTCCATTTCTTTTGCAAGTGGATCACGGATTAGGAGATGAGGGAAGTGGGGGTTAATTATTTAAAGAGAATTTAACAGAAATTGTACAAGTCCACCTGAATTTTTCTTCTGGCTGTGGCAGTTCCTACATCTCTACAGACGCCTGTGACAGTGCTTCAGTCCCTGGTGTGTGACATTCCCGGGTGCAGCTCCAGGGCTGTCGGTGCAGTGCTGCAAGTGCAGGAACAAATCATGGAGCCAGCGGGGAGTGGGGCAGAAAACTGCTGAAGGCATCCCAAAAACGTGCTCCTCAGCAGCACACACTGCTGGAGTGTTTAGTCTGAGCAATGGGAACGGTGCCAAATTCAGGAGGGCAAAGAAACATCAGTGATGTGGAGCTCCCAGATTGGTGCCATAAGCGACGTTAAAAAAGTTACTGAAAATTACATATTGTGAGGAGAAAGGTCCTTTGGAGTGGGATTTAGGGGTGTCCCTTCCATGTGAACAGGAAAAGGCCATCCCATGGGGCATCTTTATTCCAAAGGCAGCCAGAACAGGTACCACACTTCACTGCCATCCTCAGGTGCTTGTTAAAGCAGACCCAGGTAACTCCACTTCTTGTCCCTTTTGATTAATTCCAACCTTGTGAGCAAGACCTGTCACTAAATAGAGCTTTTCCCTCTCCTCTGTAGTAAATGGCTGTTTCCACTGACTCTCTCCAATTGATTATTTCCTAATTCTGCCAAGAAAATTAAATTATTATATCACCCAAAGGGCTTTGCTTTTCCCAGTAGGAACACCTCTGCAACCATTTCAAGTCTTATCAGGGTTAATGTAATAAAAGTCCTTTCTCTTCCTCCACTTTAAAAAGGAGAATTTAAAGATAAATTGCTCTGACTATTGCTCCTCCCCTCTAGCTTTTCCTTTCTTCTGAACACCCAGTTTTCAAAATAACTAAATACATTTTGTCACTCAAATCTGATCTCTGAAGTTTTGGAAAGAAGGCACAGCTCGAGCTGGGGGGGTTGAGTTCCCTTTTTCCTTATCTTACATTTCCCTCTAGTGGCTGAGCCCTCGAGCATCAGCACCCAAAGGGAGGAACTTCAAGGTTTTCCTGCTTTGCCCTTTTTTTTAGCAAAATATTTCTCTTTAACCTCGTTGTGCCCTGCTTGTTGTGCTTTGCCTCATGTGAAAACTCTGCTTTGCTCTCCCTTTCCCAGGGTTCAGGGATAACAGGACACAGGTGCTCCCACCCTCCTAAAACCACCCCTTTTTTGGGAAGGTATAAATTCCTGTGGTGCCCAGATTTGGGGGTAAAGGAGGACTTAAGGGGGACTGTGAAGAGGAATAGTTTTGGTTCACGGCTCTCCTGAGATTCTCAGATGTGCACAGACCCAGAAACGTTGTTCTGGTAAGACAAGACTCAAAATTTCCTCTTTCTAGCAGGGCTTTCTCCTTGGTCCTCTTTGTGAATGTTTATGCAGTCAGAACATCCAAAAATACACCAATTATTCAGCTCAAGTATCTCTGAACTGCCTTAAAAATCTATAGATATTTGGCCTACAAATCCTTTGAGGAGCTGTTTTCTCATGGCTTTTTTCACTCTGAAGCTAAAATTACGTTTCACCTACAGAGAGAATTCCATTTCTTTTGCAAGTGGATCACGGATTAGGAGATGAGGGAAGTGGGGGTTAATTATTTAAAGAGAATTTAACAGAAATTGTACAAGTCCACCTGAATTTTTCTTCTGGCTGTGGCAGTTCCTACATCTCTATAGATGCCTGTGAGATGCACCAAAAAAGCAGGAGGCTGTGGCTCAGGACATGCTGTGCCTTGGGGAGCCACCTCCAGGCTGGAAAATTTTATGGCACAAAATCTGAGTTCTGAGGGTTCAGAAGCCGAGAGTTTATTTCACTCTCTCTATTTGAAATGAGTCTCCACAAGAAGCTTTTTCAATGAAAAGGGTTTCTTTCTCATAAATACTTCAAAGCAAACGTGGAATTTTTGTTCACCTCGAGAAGATGATGCCATTCCTCAGCCCTGTCTCTGGCTTTGTGCTCGTGTTTGTGGGTTTTTCTTTTTCCTCAAACCACCCCGATTTTGTCAAAACTGTCTGAGTCTGAAAGCCTCCTGAGCAAACATTGCAGAACTGAGACTGCGCTTCGGGAATGCTGGGGGAGAGGAGTTCTGACAGCGCCCGAGCAAGGGGATGCACAAAGCAGCTCCTCCCCACGGCAGGGAAACCTCCAGGGAAACTGGGTTTTGCCAGGAGGAGAGAGAGGGTGAGGTTCAGGGGGAGAGGAGAGGGGAGCTGGGCATGTGTTTGTTTGGGATCTGCTGCTGGGTGATGAGAACAATCAGCCAACAACTGACACGGGGCTTGGCAGATCGGGGCCAGCTTTAATTCTGGGTATGTTTTTAAGCAAAGTGATAAACGAGCTGTGAACTGGAGGCAGAGGTGGAGGGAGAACTCTCTCCCCAGCAGCATTTTCAGAGCAGGCCCTTGCAGATGAGGATTTTGCATCCCTGGATGCAGTTTGGAGTCAGGAGCAGCAGCAGAGGATGGAACTGCGAGGGCTGAGCCCGCAGGTTTAATCCCGGACCTGCCTGGGCTGAGGCTGAGCTGCTGCAGGAGGAGCCCGCAGGTTTAATCCCGGACCTGCCTGGGCTGAGGCTGAGCTGCTGCAGGAGGAGCCCGCAGGTTTAATCCCGCAGGTTTAATCCCGGACCTGCCTGTCTGAAGCTGAGCTGCTGCAGGAGGAGACTGCAGGAACCAGTGAACCCCAGCCTCCCAATGCTTGCTCTGCTTCCAACAGCCCCCAAAGCCCCTGTTCTGGAGGGAGGTTAAAGGGCTGGTTCTGCCCTCGTGCCACCCCAGTTAATGGGGAAAACCTCTGGAAAAAGGAGGAGATGCTGGTTTTGCTCAGCCTTTGGGTTTGTGCCCTTGGTTTCTCTTACAGAAACAGAGCTAAGGCCATATTTTGCTCACGTGTTTGGTGTTAAAGCAATTCACAGAATTCCTGAGGTGGGAAAAGCCCTCCCAGCCCATGGAGTCCAAGCTGTGTCCCATCCCCACCTTGTCCCCAGCCCAGAGCACTGAGTGCCACCTCCAGCCCTTCCTTGGGCACCTCCAGGGATGGGCATTCCAAACCTCCCTGGGCAGCCCCTGCCAAGGCCTGAGCAGCCTTTCCATGGGGAAATTCCTGCTGATGTCCACCCTGAGCCTCCCCTAAGAAGCAGCAGAGCCAAGTCTCTGTTTTGGCTCCGGCCCCTGGAACCCCTTTGGGCACGGAGGAGCTGCAGGGTGGATGCCCAGCAGAGCCTTGGGAATGGGCACAGCTGCCCAGAGGCTTCTGAATCAGCCAAAAACATGAACTGAATACAGGGAAAATAACAAAAAAAAGGAAGTAGACTGAAGAAAATGACTGATTGAACATTTTTTAAGGAATTGCTCTGCGGCTTGTTCATTCTGAGATGAACTGTGAGCTTCAGCCTCGCGAGTGAGCTCACCCTTGGTCTGAGTCTCTAGTGGGGACTTATCCTTCAGAAAGTGCCCTGAAACTACTCCACTTTCTATGAAGCTCCCCCTGGCAGATCAGTCACTGCAGATTAAAGCTGGGAGTGAATTTCTGACTCAGAGGTAAAAGATACAATGTAAAAGCCTCAAAGAGGGAAATTCTGTATAGGATTTCTTTCCCCTTTTGAAAGTTATTTTCCTAAAAGAAGAGGAGTGAGGTTGTAACTGAAGCACATGACAGAAACGAATGGCGTGTTTGTGTTCCTTTAGTCAGGTAACTTAACCTTTCAGTATTTTAATTTTGCAATATCAAATACCCTGGTAAATCCCCCCTGAGACTGGGAGAGTGCCGAGACTGTCAATGTGAAATTCTTGGAGGGAAGGTAAAAAACGATTGAATGGGATTATTAAAACAGTGAAGGGAGTTGCAGAAGTGGAGGAGGGAACTGGCATCAGGTACCATTTTCTGCTGTGAATTACTTCTTGGCACACTGAGCTTTGACAGTGCTGGTGCTTTGGGTGTCTCTGAGTGTCAGACCCCATTAAGAGAGCCTGGAGTGCCAGGACCCAGGGAATGGCTGAAAACTGCCAGAGGGCAGGGTTAGATGGGATACTGGGAATAATTCCTCCCTGGGAGGGTGGGCAGGCCCTGGCACAGGGTGCCCAGAGAAGCTGTGGCTGCCCCTGGATTCCTGGCAGTGCCCAAGGCCAGGCTGGGCTGGGAGCAGCCTGGGACAGTGGAAGGTGTCCTTTCTGTTCTCCTGTGCTCCCCATTCCTCTCGGCATTTTTGCCTTTTCTTCCAAAACAACAAATCTGCCACAGTGAGATAAAATCTCATTCTGTTTTTACCACAGAGTGCAGGTTTCTTTCCCTCTTCCCAAATCTGTTATTCCAGAGGTCCCTCCACCATGGCTGGGCTGTCTTGGAGCATCAGGACAAAGACCAGTGGGATAAAACAGCCACTTTAACTGATAACATGAATTGTGTGCCCTTTGCAGGGGTGTCCAATGCCAATCCCCTTGTCCAGAGCAGGTTCCTGGGTTTTATTCCCCCAGTGCAGTTCTTATGGTCTAAAGCTGGCCAAGCTTTGGGCTTGAACAATTTTTCATTTCCTAAAAAAAGCCATTGGCAGGAGTTTGTTTTGATGTCACCTCATGGCCTTGCACTGGGTCATGTGAATTTTGTTGGCACCAGAAGTGAGACTTGGAGTCACGGTGGAAAATACATTCATTGCCCAATTTGAATGTCAGCAACACAACTGAAGTTTCTGATGCCAGCAGTGATCTCAAAAGTGTTAATGAGGTCTGGGTTTGGGAAAAGTGTTCACAAAGTTCAGATAAACTGCAGCTTCTCTTGGGCTTTTTTGGAAATCACTGAGCTTCAGGAGTTCAGGATCTGGTTGAACCCCGCAGATAGAACAAAGGGCAAACCAAGGCCTGGAATGAAACACGAGGGAAAGTTAAAAATGGGTGTAAAACGTGTACATTTCAGGCAATGCACATGATTCAAGATGAGTAACTTATTTTTATTACCTTCAAAGCCGAGGAGGTTCTGCTGAATGCACTTGAGGGAAGGAGCGTGGAGGGAATGAAAAGGAATAAAAGACTCGGTGTGGTTGGGAATTTCAGCCATTCCACATGGGAATGAAACCCAGCCTGTGATCAGAGAGATGAGGAGGAGAGGGAGCAGGGACTGGGAGGCTGGGAGGGCACTGGGGAGGAGAGGATGGGGACAGGGAACGAGGCCAGCCCTGGGCTGGCTTGGAGCCCTTTCCTGTCCGGGAGAACCTGGGGCTGCTGCTGGCCAGGGTGGCCACACAGGAACAAAAGCTTTTATTCAAACTGTGGCCACGACTCCTCCTTGCCCTCTTTCCTGTCCCTGTGTCTGGCTCTGCCTCCTCTAGGGGTGCCCAGAGGCTTCTGGTGACACAGGGACAACGTGACACGGTGGGACTTCCGTGCTTTCAGTTTGGGTTTGCTTTTTGAAAGTGCTGCAAGCTTCTGACAGAGCAGCCACAAAAACTGACTGAAATCACAAGTCCATTACTAAAGATGTGTAAAAGCCCAAAGCAATAACTTCCTTTGGAAGGGGGGTGTTGTGGATATGGGGGTTGAAAGTCACACAGCTCCAGCTGCATCAGGAATTTGTATCAGAGAATTGCTGCCTGTCTGTCAAATCACAAATTCTATTGAAAAGAGTCATCTTCAGACTACATTCTGATGTTTTACTTTGCCACCAGCTAAGCATTGGTGAGGATTTTTGAGTTGTGTCCATTTAGCTTTGCTTCTTATGAAATTAAAATCCTCCTTGTTTGTATTTAATCTCCACTTTAACTCCTGCTGCCATTCCCCAAGTCTCAGGTATAAATACCAGGAGGGGAATCCTGATCCGGGGAATTGACACAAGGGCTTTGTTCATTCTGAGTTAAATATTCTGTTATTTAAATGAGCAGAGAGATAACTGCAATTCTTCAGCACCTGGAAACTAAATCAGCTAAATCCTGACTCCAAAATTGGCTCAAGTCACCATCCATAGGTACAGGACTGTGTTGACAGGGAAAATATGTGACAAGAATTGATTGGTTTGCGTCCAGTGGAATGTGGTGGGGTTTTATACCAAAGGGAAAGCATTTGGAAATTTATATTTGAAAAGGTTTCCTTAGCAAATGAAGAAAATCAGTTTCTTTATCGTGGTCTGTAATAGAAAAACCAGTGCAATCTGTGTAGAATGTGGTTCAGGCTGGACATCAGCAGAAATTTTTCCATGGAAAGGGTGCTCAGGCCTTGGAACTGCCCAGGGAGGTTGGAGTGCCCATCCCTGGAGGTGTCCCAGGAATTCCTGGAGGTGGCACTCGGTGCTCTGGGCTGGGGACAAGGTGGGGATGGGGCACAGCCTGGACTCGATGGTCCTGGAGGGCTTTTCCAGCTCAGGGATTCTGGAATTCCGAGGCAGCAGAGCTGCCCCATCCTTGGGCACTCCAGCACAGGGACGAGGGCTCACTGCTGGGCCAGGAGCAAGTTTCAGGCCTGTGGGTTTTGAGGTCAGGCCAGGTCTCCCAGCCCGTTCTGGGGGAAGTTCTGCAGCCGCC
Source organism: Melanocharis versteri (assembly GCA_013397845.1). Lineage (NCBI taxonomy): Eukaryota > Metazoa > Chordata > Aves > Passeriformes > Melanocharitidae > Melanocharis > Melanocharis versteri. Next base: position 53,141 of record VZTG01003988.1, read on the forward strand.
GCTGGCTGACGTGTGCCCCGAAGAGCTGCTTTTTATTACATAACAGAGCTGCACTTCTGCAGCCCGGGCTGCCACGGGCACGTCACTGAAACCACGGCGCTGTTTTGACTGGAGCTGCTCTGGCCTCCCTCCAGAGCCTCCCAGCAGCTCTGCCAAGGAGAGACAGCCAGGCAGCTCTCAGAAGGAAACAGCAAAGCCTGGACAGAACCAAACCGTGCCGGGATTTCCAAACTGAAAGTCTGGGAATGGGGGGGCTGAGTCCTGGGGGAGCAGTGCCAGGCTGAGGGGGGATCCCACGCAAACAAATCCACACTGGGATTGCAGCATCACTTCCCTCCAGGCAGCAACACATGGATTATCCAGGAGGAATTCCTTCCTGGAAAGGGTGCTCGGGCACTGGAGGGGCTGCCCAGGGAGGTGTGCAGTCCCCATCCCTGGAGGTGCCACCTGGATGTGGCACTCAGGGCTCTGGGCTGGGGACAAGGTTGGACTGGAAAGCCTGGAAGGGCTTTTCCAGCCTCCAGAGATTCCTGGGATTGCTGGCTCCGGCCAAGCCATCACATCCTCGGGCAGTTTCTCACTGAGAACATGCTGGAGTTACCTGGGAAATGCTGGGCTCTGCTTCCTCTTTCCCTCTGTGGTTTCACCACAGTTTTTACATCTCCAGCAGGTTTGTAAAACAAAACAAAAAAAAAATGCTGCCGAAACTCAGAGCGAGGGAGTTTCTTTTCAGTGAAATTGTGAGTGAAGGTGGAATTTTCTTTTTTACCAAATGCTTCATTACCCCAGAAAGTAATTAGTAAGGAGATCCAAACATTTGGGAAGAATTTTTGATCAAAACGAATCAAGGCTGGAACCACAGGCAAAATGGACTTGGGCTGGGTTTTGTTAGTAATTTTAAGTCCCTAACAGTAAGATTCCCCAAAAGTAGATTTTGAAATTTTACTTTAAATGTTTCCACTTTTCTTTCCTTTGGTTTCTTCCTTTGTTTTTCTGATTTTCTTTATTTCTTCTCTCTGCCTCTCTCCCCAAATCTATCAAGACAACTCATGTTCTCCCAATAATTATGGTGAGACTTCAAACTGTTTCCAAAGAAATCTAAAATCCTTCCTATCCCTGTATGGCCATTTCAGCTGCCCAAACCTGAACTGATTCAAACAAATTTCAGCACTTTTCCCTTTCAGCCCAGCCCAAACCTTTCTGAAGGGCAGTGTTCTCCTGGGTATTTGTGCATCTACTCTGCTGGGATTTATTGATAATTATTAGAAATGTGCAAACAGCCTGAGCATCACCTGGAATTTTAAATTAATTAACGGGCTGTTGCCTGTTTTATTCCCCACGTGCTCCAGTGGGATCCTAAGAGGATTCCAGCTCAGCTTCCCAGCCTCCTCCAAGGGCAGCAGGGGCAGCTCCTGGAATGGCTTTGGTTGGGATTGGGATCAGGATAAAGAGCTCTCAGTGCCACATCAGTTGTTCCTTGGACACTTCCAGGGATGGGGACTCCACCACCTCCCCAAGGTTAAACAAAGGGGATTTTCTTTTCTTTGCTTTAGTTTTGACCAGGATTCCCCTTCCAACTGAAAATCTCAGTTCTTCGAAGAGAAGTGGCTTGAAATTTTCCTTCCCAAGTGCAGACAGGCTGAAGTGGTTGGTGAGGAACGTTAATTAAGCTGCTTTGCGTTCTGCTGGATTTCAACACGAGGGATGTTGGGGGTTTTATATAAAATGAGAAGTGGAGGTGAGGAGTCTCATGGTTTGTGTTTGTAGTGATGATAGAGGCTGCACAGAACTCACACGCTGCTTTCTGCACTGCTCTTACACCATGGAATTGTAGTTATGTTTTTCCAAGCACATTTCTGCCTTGCCAGGAATTCTGAATCTGATTTCCCAACCCAGGTGCCTCTGGCTGAGCTCTGAGGTGAGCAGCAGTGCAGTGTGAGGTAATGGGACCTTCATTCTCTTGACAAAAATCAAGGTTATTCAGTAGATTTTGTGTTTTTCTCCCCATCTTTTCTTTTGCTTCAAGTTGTTATATAAAAATATATATAAGATATACAATTTATTCATATAAATAAAGCTGCGGTGCAAGCGAGTGAAGTTCTCTCTCCCCTGCTCAGCCACAGGCGTTCTAAAGAGATATTTGTGCATCAGATATTACAATGTTTGTGGGGTTCTCTCCTCACTTCTCCTCCATGAGCCTGTAAGGAAAGGGCAGTGCAGATGCAGCCCCTGGAATTAAATGGTAATTCCAGAATTGTCCCACTGGGAACCCAGGGCTGCTCAGGGTTTGACTGTTCCCAAATCCTGGCTGTGCCTTTGTGAACAAAGGTGAGGAGCCACCTCCCAGCTGGGAACAAACTTTGCCCTCAGTGATTCACAGCCCTGCAGCAGATCAGAGGTTTGTGTTTCCTTGGAATGCCACCCCTGGGTGCAGAGCTCTGCAGGGCTGCGTGGGGACTCCAGGGATGGGGCTGGCTTTGGGTCACATCCCACATCCCGTGTCTGTGGGGGTTCCAGCTGTCCCTGGAGCAGTTCCAGGTCCCTGGAGCAGTTCCAGGTCCCTGGAGCAGTGCTGGATCCCTGGAGCAGTTCCAGGTCTCTGGAGCAGGGCTGGGTCAGTGCTGGATCCCTGGAGCAGTTCCAGGTCTCTGGAGCAGTGCTGGATCCCTGGAGCAGTTCCGGATCCCTGGAGCAGTGCTGGATCCCTGGAGCAGTTCCAGGTCCCTGGAGCAGGGCTGGATCCCTGGAGCAGTTCCAGGATCCCTGGAGCAGGGCTGGATCCCTGGAGCAGTTCCAGGTCCCTGGAGCCATGCCAGGCTCACCGTGCTGACCACAGCCTGCCCTTTCAGGCAGCAGGGAATTCCCTGCAGATCCAGGTGGAAGTGCCCTTCCATGAGGATGCTTGGAACACTTGAGCAGAGTGTTCATTAAATTCAGCTGGTTGAGGAAAAAACTCTCCTCCCCAGTGAGTTCTGTCCCCGCTCTGTACACCAGTAACTGGTTTGTACTGGGCTGCACTCTCTGGTGAAAGTGCTTTTCTGCTGAACTCTCCAAACATGATCCCAGAATTGATGTCAATCAGGATTGAAGCTAATTTGCTTGGGGCAAACAATAATTCCTTTAACAAAGGGATTTATTGTTGCAACTGCCACACTAAAGCTCTCTCAAGTGATTCTTAATCTCAGACATTAATTAGAGGTTCAGGAAATTGAAACAGGACGTTGAAAGTTGATATTATTTTTATTACAGGTACAAACAAGTGTTGCATAAGAATATCAATATTTAACTCCTGAGCTTGTCACGGGTGTGTTTATGGAGAGATTCTGCAATGCAGGGCTTTTCCTGCTGCTTCTCCCTTGCCTTAGAAATTCCAGAACTGATTGGGAGTGAGCACAGCTTTCCCTCAGGTATCAGGAATTGAGAGTGTGGAGAGGCACAGGTCCAAGCAAAGCCTCTGGAAGCCCCGGGAAGCAGAGCCAGGTGATGATTTCCAGCCGAGTCCCTGCCGTCGCTGTCACCACGGGAAGGAAGTCGTGTCCCTTGTGGTGGAAGCCACTCTTGATTGACTCCCTGCTGCTGGGGAAGCTTTGGTGGAGAGCAAAGGAAGTCCCCAGTTCCTGGGTTACGTCAGGGCCTCCTGTGTCACTCCCTGAGCTCTGCACACAGGGACTGGGCTCTGTCTCCAGCACTCCCAGCAGTGTCCCGGGGGTTTTCCTGCAGGAACAAGCAGGAACTGTGCTGGCATGGGTCAATTATTCCACCTGGGTGAAGGACACCTGTCCTCTGGGGCTGTCGAGGTGTTTAATCAGGGTGATGTCAGAGCACAGGGAGGAGCAAGGGAGCACAATTCCCAAAAGGAGCAACTCCAGGCACATCCTCATCCTCCCTGGCCTGAGCAGGAACAGATGTGCTCACTCCAGGCAGGCGGTTTCATCACTCTCTTGGGAAAGTCCTTGCTGGAAGTTCCCTCATGCAAAGCTTTCTCCTCACTCTGAATTATTCACAGCTCTTTAGGCTGGTGCCACTGAGCTGCAGGAAAACGGATGTGCTCCTGGAGTGCCCAGGACAGGGACCATGGAGATGGTCACAATTCCTGAGGTATTGGCACCAAAATCTGCCCCGTCCCAGTCAGAAAGGTGTGGTAGCAAGAAATTGAGTTGGAGGAGGATTTGCCATTCCACAATCCCTCTCCTCTGCTGTGGGTCTGGGAACCCCCCCATGTCACAGCTCCTGAATTTTAATTTTAATTTTAAGGGGTTTGTAACAGCGTTGTCCCATTTGTTACAACCTGACTTCAGCAAAGGAGTTACAGGAGTGAATGTGATGTCACAGAGCAACGCCTGGAGTAATTCCAAAGTTTCCTTTGGCTTTCAGAAGTTCAAGGATGCTTCAGTGGTTCACTGGTGAAAAGGTTGTGTTTTCCAAATAGGTCTTGCATTACCTAATTCCCTCACAGTCGTGGGAGGTGTCAGAGCTCTTATTACATAATTTAAAGTTTCTTTTCCCCACCTTGAGGAACTTGGAATTTTCTGACAGATAAAAAATGATGTAACAAGATGCCTGGATCCTGCCTGGGAATTGAATCTTCCTGTGAACTCCTGAACCCCTTATCCTGGTATTCCATTCTCAGTTTGGGTCCCCAGGCTTTAGCATTAAATAAATATTTATCCATTAATAATTAATAGCAAAATAGGAAGTTGTTTTGACTTCCCTTTTCTTCCAGGTATATCCCTGAGTGCTTTAATTATAGAATCATGGGATATCCTGGGCTGGAAGGGATCAAGGATCATCAGTCCAATTCCTGGACACCCCAACAACCCCACCCTGTCCCTGAGAGTGTTGTCCAAACTCTCCCTGGACTTAGAACGGCCTGCCTTGGCTTTGTCTGAAAACTCCTTTTCTAGGAGCCGTCAGACAAAGAAAATGCTGCTTGAATTTCAGTCAATGAAATGAATTTACTGGGCTTTTCCCTTGGCTTTCAGTTTGCAGTGTTATTTCCCCACCCCCAGCACTGTAACATGGCCAAGCACTGCTGATGGTGGAATTCAGAGTTATAACATCCCACGAGAAGTGAGTGGAGTTCAAGTGAAGAGCCCAGCTTGCAGCTGGCTCCTCCAGCTGGGTGCTGTCAGGTTTATCCCAGTGTCAGGTTTATCCCAGTGTCAGGTTTATGATGAGAACAGTGGATTGATAGAGGGAGCAGTGATTTGTGCTGCACTTTGGAACAGCACTGAATCATCTCCCTGTGCCTGCCCTGGGGAGAACCTCCTGTGTTCCTGTGCCAGAGAGCATTGGTAACTCTAATTCTGCAATAAATCGATCAGAAATACCAATTCCTTTTGGATCCCTGCCCCACGTTCGCTGAGCACCTATAAACTATTTGCAAAAGCATCTCATGGATTTAAGTGCCCAAATCCCACTGACTCTACAGAGTCATTTACTGTAGAAAATGAGATTTGGTTCTTAAACCCCTTTGGAAATGTCACACCTCACTTTGCCTTTCTTTAAAAATCCTTGTGCAAGACACTTCTGGCTCCTTCCTCGTGTTCTTTTTGTCCCTCTGATGATGTCTCCAGGCCCAGGAGTTTGTGCAGAGACACCCAAAGCACTGGGAGTTGCACGTTGTGATGTCCTGGGGGACAAGGGAGCAGGGCCAAGAGATGAAATCCCCTTTTCCCCTTCCCTCAGAGGGCACCAGCTCCTGCTCTGTGTCTGCACTGATCCCAGATCCACATCCTGCTCCGAACAGCAGCTCTAATCTGGAATTTGAGCTTGCTTAGGTCAGGCCTCAGTGATCCTCCTGCCCATCTCCCTGCCCCCTCCACCCAAGGAGGGGGAGATTCCCAACATCCCCATCCTGGCCAGCTGCTCCAGTGGTGCCAAAATGCAAATTAATCACTGCTCTGTACAGCTTTTTGCTTTTTAGGACAATTTGGACGTCTTTTTCCCCTGTGTTGTTTTGCGTTTCTCTCAAGGCTGGAGCTTGGTTCAGTGATTCCATGGAGTGGCTTAATGGGAATTTTTTAGGAAAATTCATTGCTACGCTAACATTACACAGTATTTCCTGATGAATTCACATAAATGACTGAATTATAGATTAAGAATTATAGAATAATATATAGAATTACAGATAAAGAGCAGTGTTCCCTTCTCAGTGCTACTGCATTGAAAATAATAGGAATAAAACTTGATCTTTGGCATTAATCTGCCAATGGACATCCATGGAAAACCAGCCAGGTGCTGAAGGGAATTCCACACAAAGGAATCATACTGATTATACACTTTCTATAATTATTCCTTTTCCTTAAGTTACACAGGTTTGTTTGGCTTTTTTTTTTTCCTGGATTGGGGTGATTTCTTTGTCATTCCACAAAGCAAAAATCCTAAGAAAGGAAACCTGTTTTCAAATGGGCTCTTTCTGCCAAAAAGGAGTTTTTCCTTGGCATTAGAGTAAAACACAGACATGGTTTGCACATTCTCTGTCAGTGTCATAGGGGAAGCAGAATAAGAAGATGGGGAGAAGCTGCTCCCCTCCAAATTTCCCCTTCAGAATCAATGAGCTCATAGTGGAAAACCAGGCTGTCATCGAGAGAGCTTTTCACAATCTCTATGTTTTAATATTTAAAAATTCCTCTGGTGGATCACAAGAAACCATCTCATCATGGAGGTTTCACACAGAGGTGCCTGTGCTCCAGGACTGCCTTTTGGGATTCTTGGCATAAAGCTTGGGCACCAAGCCATGCCATGTGTCCTGGGACAAGAGCTGAGCCAAGGGAATTAGGAAGGCTGGATGCAAACACACACTCTGAAAATGTGCATTTGTTTGTATTAATTCTTAGGTGTTTATTTGCATTAATTAGTAACTGTTCATGTTTCAGAGGTGAGCAGGCACTTGAAGACCTTTGTTAAGCTCTGCATGAGTCACTGTGAGACAGAGAAGTGCATCCATGGAAGCAGAGGGGGGATGAGGAGCTGAGGAGCAGGAAACGTGCACAGAGTCACTTCTGCCCTGTGTCTGTGACTGAGCTCAGCTCCCACGTTTCCTGTCACTGCTGGCTTGCTGTTGTGTGTTATCCCAAAAGGGATTCTGGATGCTGCAAATTGTCTCAAATGGGAACAAATTTGTGCCCGACCTGGGCTCAGCCTGGGCTCTCCCTCCCTTGTGCCCAGGGCTGCACTGCAGCAGGAGGGGAGGAGGTCCCTGCTCCCCGAGCTTCCTCCTGCTCCTCACCCCAAGGTGTCCCAGGGAGAACAAGCAGGTGACTTGGAAAACGGTGCCCAGCACAGCCTCCTTTGTCCTGCATTCAGTGGAGTCAGGGACCAGGATGAGGAGGGGACAATTTTTTGTCACCTGGAATGGTTTGGATCCCTTTGGAATCCTGGAGCTCCAGCTTCTCTATTCTACCACTGATACGGATCTCAGGTGAGCAGCTCAGTGGCTGCTGGGCAGTTCTGTGTCAGGAGTGGATCCATAGCCCCCTTGGATGCAGATCCAGCGTTTGGGATGTGCAGGGAGCAGCTTTTCCCTGCCGGAGGCTCCGTTCAGAGCTGCTCTCAGAGCTGCCCTCCCTGCAGCCCTGCTGCTCCGCCCGTGCCCAGCTCTGCCGGCAGCCCTGGCACAGGGAATTCCCGTGTTTGAGGAGCAGCTTGGGCACTCTGCGATCGGCAGGGAGTCACCGGGGCCACCTGGGAATGCAGGGCTTGGGGTTGTGTCCTGTGGGATGGGATGGAGTCACAGCTCAGCCGCCAGAGGTGACTGTGACCCTGTTCAAGCCACATTTCTTGCTTGCGCCCAGCCTGGAGTGCCAGGACCCAGGGAATGGCTCCCAGTGCCAGAGGGCAGGGATGGATGGGATTTGGGCAGGAATTGTGCCCTGGGAGGGTGGGCAGGCCCTGGCACAGGGTGCCCCGAGCAGCTGTGGCTGCCCCTGGATCCCTGGCAGTGTCCCAGGCCAGGCTGGACAGGGCTGGGAGCAGCCGGGGACAGTGAGAGGTGTCCCTGCCATGGCAGGGGTGGGATGAGATGATCTCTAAGGTCCCTTCAACCCAAACCAGTCTGGGATTCTGGGATTCTATAGCAGAAGGAACAGGCACCATCACTCAATTCCTGGATTCTGGCGCTATAATTCCTGCACTGTGGGAATCCTGTCCCTGGAAAGCACCTGGAATTGAGTTGTCTCTCTCCATTAATTCCTCAAGTGTGCCAGGTTGAGTTTCAAACCTTTTTTTTTTTGCTTTTATAAGCAGTGTATTTTGGTTTGCCTAGCATGTAATGAGAATTGTATTCAATTACTTCACAAATAATAAAAATCCACAGAAAGTCTTTCCTCATTTTCAAAGCCCACGTGGAGCACAGGGCTCTTCGTATACCTGGGGTCTAGAAGGAACATCAGGTTCAGATTATATTTAAAAACTGCAGCATAATAATGTGCAGATACCAGGTATCTCTAAGATAGAACTAATTGTTTATTTTTTGGTTGACTTAAGTCCCAATTAATAGAACAAACACAACTCGAAAACCAGCAATTAAAAATTAATATTCCCTTTCCTTCTGATTGATGTGGGAGCTGGGATTAGAGGTCATGTAATTATCTCTCTCATGCTTATCAGGTAGAAAGAGCTTTAGTTTATTGAACTTTCTCTTTCTGTCTTCATTCTGTATTTCCCATCAGACACTTTTGGAAGTTTATTTGGCCTCTCTTCGCTCTTCCTCTGTGGTAAAGAGACAGAATGAGAGACAGAAAACCAGCGAGGAAAGGAAATGACTCTGGCAAACCATTAAAGGTAGTTTAACAATCTCATAATTTCATTTCCTCCTCAAAGTTTACCTGGGACTCCCAAATATTTTTTTTTTTGGCTGTAGCTGTGGCCCAATGTAAAATAGGAACTGGAGCCACGTGTTGCAATCCTGTGGTATTGCGGTGGCAGGAGCCTTTATAAGGCACCCCTTTCCTGTGCAGACTTGGGACCAGCACTTTGTTTCCTTCCCATCACAGAGCCAACCTTCAGCTGCAGCTCCAGCCAGAGGCTTCCCAGGAAACGGTGAGAACTCACTTCTTTACTCAGCTGTCAGATAAAACTAATGAACGTTTAACATTGTTTATTTGAGAGTGGATTTAAATAGCTTTCGGGACATTTTCCTCGGGGCAGTAGTTCTATACTCATAAAGATTAGCACATGGTGTACACATGTCCATACTCCTGGAGCTGTACCCTGTGTCACCAGGCAATAACAATCCTTTTATCGGACCAGTGTTGGTGTTTCTGGGCTGGGAGTGCTGCCAAACTCCTTTTTATGGCCATTGTGTTCCATTGGCCTGGCCCAGATGAGCTCCAGAGGTCCTTCCTGGCAGGAATCATTTGGAGCTTCTCAGTGAAGGAGCCTGGGCTCAGTCCCAGCCCTCGAGCTCCAGAGCAGCGGGGACACAGAGGCCACCCCAAGGGACACTCTGTCCCTGAGCCCTGCTCAGGTGAGACCCCACCTGCAGAGCCTCCTGCCCTGGGCTCTCCAACGTCAGCAGGACCTGGAGCTGCTGGAGAGAGTCCAGAGGAGGCACGGAGCTGCTCCAGGGCTGGAGCCCCTCTGGAGCCGGGCTGGGAGAGCTGGGGGTGCTCACCTGGAGAGGAGAAGGCTCCAGGAGAGCTGGAGAGGGGCTGGGGGCAAGGGCTGGAGGGACAGGACACAGGGAATGGCTTCCCACTGCCAGAGGGCAGGGATGGATGGGATATTGGGCAGGAATTCCTCCCTGTGAGGGTGGGGAGGCCCTGGCACAGGGTGCCCAGAGAAGCTGTGGCTGCCCCTGGATCCCTGGCAGTGCCCAAGGCCAGGCTGGACACTGGGGCTGGGAGCAGCCTGGGACAGGGGAAGGTGTCCCTGCCATGGCAGGGGTGGCACTGGGTGGGATTTAAGGTCCTTCCAACCCAAACTGTTCCATGATTCTGTGACTCTCTGATTCCCTGAACGTTTGGAGCTGGAACATTCCCCTCATCTCTGAAGTGCTCAGGCACTCACTGGTGTTGTTCAGAAACTGAGTTTATTTCTGATTAATTTTTCAATAAAATTTTGAGATGGGAGATGAAATCTGAATCCTTTCCATGCAAATTGTTGACTGTTTTCATCAAAAACCTGAATCATGAAGCTTCTACCTCAGACCAAGAGAAACTTTTCTGTTTTGGAGGTTTTAATTGTGATGAATGAAAGAGAAGGCTCAAGTCCCACTGCCCTCCCCCAGTCTGAGCTGTGTTTTGATGTTTTGGTGTCTGGTTTCAGGTTTATGAAATGTGGTGATGAATTTCATGTTTCTGTGACAGAAACCAGCAACTTTCAGAAAGTTGCCAAATGAATCTTTCTGTTGGAAATTCCAGCTAATCCTGCCTGAAATCTCAGAGTGTAATGAAGCAGTGCACTGCTAACAGGATATTATATATTTTAGAGCTCATTTCCGAACTATATTATTCTGTAACTTCTGTCCAATAGTAACTGGAACTCAAACCACTTACATGCCCCTCTCTGAGCACAACAGGAGCTGCTGCCCCTCCTGGACATCCTCCAGACTCTTTGTTGTAGCTCCTGTGCCGTTGAGAGCTGGGTACAAATCCCAGGGGCACTGGATGATTTGTGACCAGGATTTAGGATGCTCAGAACAGCAGGAGCTGCAATAGGAACTGATTTGCACACAGGAACACACTCTGCTCTCAAGGAATCAGGAGGGCTACTCCCCCTTCATCACAAAAAGAGTGGTTTGGGAGGAAAAAACAACTCAAACCACTTAATTTTGTGTTTTTCACCTGCATTCAGCCTCCCACTGTAGTCAGAATAGGCTTTGAAAATTATATTCACCATATCTATCTTTGAGATTCTATTTCTGTTAATTTGGTTGAATCTCCAGTTTAAAAAGATGTGGAAGTGCGTCTAAATAAGTGTTGTTAAAGGGTTTTATGCACCCAGTACTTATGACAATGTTTGGCAGAGGGGTTTGGTGTTTCATGGGGAGCTCTGGTGGTATTTGGAGCAAATTGAGGATAAATACACATTTATATCTTGGACGTAGAGCAGCAACGATCTCCATTCCCAGCCCCTGCTGCAGACACAGCTGTGGCACTGAATCCAGGAGGAACTTTGCCTGAAATTGTTCACAAACTCAGACTGTGAGAGCTTAGGTGGATATTAGAACTAGGACTAGAGCCAGGACTAGAGCTAGGACTAGAACTGGGGAAAGAAGGCGAGTGCTGCCACCAGCTCTGCACTGAGTGTTGGCCCTGCTGTCACTTGTTCAGAGATGATGGGGACAAAATCCAGCAAAACCCTTGAGCAGCTCCTTGGGTTTACCCACAACCCTTTGTTTTGATGGAACTGCTGATGAGCTGAACCAAACCCAGGCTTTGGATGGATGGACCTTGATGTCCATTGATCCTTTAGTGCAGTGCCTTGGTCATGGGGAATCATGGAATCACTGAGGTTGGGAAAGAGCTTTGGGATCACCGAGTCCAAGCTGAGCCCATCCCCACCTTGTCCCCAGCCCAGAGCCCTGAGTGCCACCTCCAGGAATTCCTTGGGCACCTCTGGGATGGGCACTCCAAACCTCCCTGGGCAGCCTGTGGATCCTTTAATCCATGCTTTGTTCCTGGAATTGGCCTCACTGGACCAGCAGGGCTTTTCCTGCACCAGGAATATTTAACGAGGCACCAGCCCAGACCCACTCACACAATTCCCTCTGAGTGATTCCTTCTTTAAACTGCCTTGGGATGAGAATCCCAAGTGGATCAAAATCTCGGCTCCAGCTCCAGCACAAACCTGAGATTCCACTTTAATGGAGTCCCAGAGTTCTCAGAGTGGGAGGATGTTCCTCAGCTCACTGGGACCAGTGTTGTGTCCCTGTCACCCTGCCCAGCCCCAGCCCGATTTTGGAGCACACTCAGCCAACCTCAGTGAGCTTTAATAATGTTTTTCCCCCACAGATGTCTCACCTCCTCTGTGCCCTACTGTCCTTGTTTTCCTTTGCTGCCCTACTGGAAAGTGCCCAGTGGAAACTGCAGGAAAACGGTAAGGAAGTCTCTGCTTAGTGAGACCTAAAACTTTGGAATTATGATTGTGGCCTCCAGCACAGAATTTGTTAGTCTGGTATCTTAGGCCAAGGCTATATGTTTGTTTGTTTGTTTGACAATAATTAATTGGAGTTAATGGAAAAAATATTTAAAAGTCTCAAAATGTTCTACAACAGCATATTTGCAATATTTGCATAAGCAACTGTTTTATTTCCTATTCCTTCTCCTTGTGTTCCAAAGTCTCAGTCACACAGCCTGGATGCAAAAACTGCGACTTAGGGAACAGCCCTAAAACAAACAAGAGGAAGAATTAATTCTGAAAAAAAAAACATATTTCTGACACCTAAACCTAGAAATAGTTTATCAACTTCTCTGGTAAAGAATTTAAATGCAAATCCATTTGTAAAAATGCAGGGTAGGTAATAAACAAACAATTTTTGGGAATGATTTACCAGAAAATTGGGCTAAATTCAGGTTGACTTCTCTTTCAATGACTTTCCCCCATATCTTTATATTAAAAAGAATATTTTTCCTGGGGGTTCCCTGGGAGGGATTTGATACTGGAAACAGCAAATCTGTTTGTCAACACTGAGAGTAAACTTTGAGTTTGAAGATTCACTTTGCCTGTGTCCATAGGGAGTTTGGGAGACTTCCAAACTTCCTAGAGCTGAGTATTTTCTGCCAGTTTAGATCCCATATTTGACAGGTTTCTTTGTGTTTCTCCTTTGTGGTGAAGCCTTAGAGCTCACTGGGATTCACCCAGAGCTCACTGGAGGGTAGAACTGAAGGAAAGGGCTCAGCCCAAGCTTTCCCCTGGCCTGTGTGAGCAGCTCCTGATTTTTCCTTTGCCATTCCCAGTGTTTGTCATAGAATCCCAGTGGAACGCTGAGGCCCCGGCCGCCACTGTGGAGCTCACCTGTAACAGCTCTGAGGAAGCAGTTTACTGGAAAAAGGACTCGGAATGGAAACAAGAAGGGAAGACCCTGACTGCTGCAGTGAAGGAGTTCCCAGATGCTGGGAACTACAGCTGTCTGAGCCAGGAGAGCCACAAACTGCTCAGCTCCAGCCTCCTCCTCATCGCTAAAATCGACTCCAAGGGGCAGATGATGAGGTGGATTCTGAAAAGCTTTAAAGGTACAGCCCAAAAATGCTGGGGTTGTCCCTGCTGAGCTTTGTCCAGGCTCTGGGAACACCTGGGAAACGTCCTTGGAAAGGGGTTCTCTTCAAAAGCTTTCCTGACAGTGGCACATCATCGCTGCTGGGCTCTGGGAGGTGCAGCTGATGAGCAGCACAGGAACTGGGTGCCATGGGATTTATTTGGGATTCTCTAGGCTGACAGGGAGGAGGGATGGGAGGAACTGGTTTGGAAAACCAGAGCTGCGTGACAGAACCCAGAAGAACATCTGGAGCTGTGTCAGGGAGGTTTAGGATGGGTTTAGGGAAAGGCTCTTACCCCAGAGGGTGCTGGCACTGCCCAGGCTCCCCAGGGAAGGGCTGGAGCTGTGCCAGGGAGGGTCAGGTTGGATCTCAGGAAAGGCTCTTCCCCAGAGGGTGCTGGGCACTGCCCAGGCTCCCCAGGGAAGGGCTGGAGCTGTGCCAGGGAGGTTTAGGTTGGATTTAGGGAAAGGCTCTTCCCCCAGAGGGTGCTGGGCACTGCCCAGGCTCCCCAGGGAATGGGCACCCGAGGCTGCCGGAGCTCCAGGAGCGTTGGGACAGCGCTGCCAGGGATGCACAGGGTGGGATTGTTGGGGGGTCTGTGCAGTTGGACTCCATGATCCTTGTGGGTCTCTTCCAGCTCAGGAGACTCCAGGATTCTGGGATGTGACAGAACCAGGGCCTGGCCCAGGTTTTAAGTGCTGTCATTTGGGCCCCCCCATTCAGGACTAACCCTGGGACAAGCCTGGGATGTTCTGCATTTTCTGCATGAACCTCACTCATCTGAGTCCCATATTTGAGTCCCTCATGGTACCGCCAGGGAATCTGTGAATTTATGAATTGCTGTTTTCTCTCTGCCTTGGCCATTTTGGCAAAGAACAGTAAATATCTCCTGGTTTCTTTCTTTCTCCGTCTAGAGCCCAAGTGGACATTTTTGAAGTGTGAGGCAAAGAACTACTCTGGAATTTTCACATGTTCCTGGATGACAGAAAATAAGAGTCCAAATGTGAAGTTCACCCTCAGAAGCCTGAAAGGGTAAGAGCTTGTACTTCCCTTCACAGCCTCACAGAGCAGCCCTTGGTGTCACTCTGTAGGATTTTAGGCTGTTAGGGGCATGCAGATGGGGGGAGATCTCTTCTCCAAGTCTGAACATCCCCAAAATGTTTTGAGACATTACTAGGAGAAAGTTAACTTAACAAGGGCATGGAAGTTGCTCAGAAATGAATAAAGCCTTGCAAATGGAATGAGCCCAAGTGGGCTGGAGTAGCCACTGGGTAACTTAAGCAATAGCAAAACAGTTGGTGGAGAGCAGAGAGGAAGTGCAGCCAAGCCAGAAAGAACCACAGCTCCCAGTGCAGAGAGGAGTGGGAGGCTGCCCCCACTGCAGAGCACATGGCCCCTGAGAAGCCTGTGCTGAGGAACCCTGCAGGAACCTGCAGGGAAATGTGTGCTGGGAACCCTGGGGGGATTTCCTGCCTCCCACTCCTCGGGGCCTTCTCCAAAACATGGAGAGCTCCAGCAAAGGTCACTCCAGCCTGCTAAAGGAGAAACAGCTGCCAAGGGGTTCCGTTGGCTGAGAGCAAAAACAGAGTCAGAGTCAGGCAGTGCTCTGATGGCTTTTGGTGTTTATTTCCCCATGGAGACTTTTCAACCTTCCCTCATTTCTTCAGCAAGGTTTGGGAGAGGGCAAAGGGACAAAGGAGGAAACTGGAGCTTGTGGCAATGAGAAATGAGAGATCCTGCTTTAGGTTGAAATATTAATTCCTTCTGCTGAGAAAGGGGGTGAGGTGAGGCTGTGATTTGGCATTAACACATCCCACAGCACTGAGAATGTGACAGCTCCCACTGACCCTTTCCTGCAGCAGACAAAGCCCAGGCAAACCCAACCATTCCCTTCCCAAACACGCGTTGTTGTGCTGGTGGTGGCAGCTCATTCCCAGGACAAAGCAGCATTCCCAGAGCTTCTCCCTGCTCTGTTCCAGCCCCCAGGGAGACGTGTCCTGCAGCAGCCCCGTGGCTCTCCCCGAGGGGGCCCTGACCACGTACACGGCCCAGTGCCACAAGGAGAACTTCTGTCCCTTTGCTGAGGAGCAGCAGCCCATCGACGTCGTCCTGGAGGTCATCGACGAGGTGGAGTACGAGAACTACACCGCCAGCTTCTTCATCAGGGACATCAGTGAGTGGCCCAGGAGTGGGGGTGAATTCTGAGCTTTGTTTTGCTGCTGCCAGTGGAACTGAGGGCTCAGCCCAGCCCTGGGAATCCCTGCCCTGTGCTCTGTAAATGTCCACCGAGCCCCAGTTACAGGAACAGGGGATGCCAGGCCGGAAAAGGATGAGGAAGTGAAGCAGCAGCATCTTCCTGGCTTGTGACCTCCAGCCCCCCAACACCCACAGCTCCCTGGATGTCCCCAAAGGATGGACATGGTGGGGAAGGGCTCTGTGGGACAAGGCAGAGGAAAACCCAGCAGGATCCCCTCTGAGAACTGCTTCAGGCTGTGGATGCTTCCCTCCTGATCCATTCCCAGATGGGCAGCCAGGGCAGGTTCACAGAAAGGGACAGGAATAAGAGGGCTCTGAATTGTGGCCAGGATGCTAAAAAAAACAGGAAAATGAGGCAGCATCCTAAAGAAACAGAGGTTTTCCTAAATGTATTAATGGTCAGCAGGGGCTGAAGACATTCCTGTGTGCCCAGCAGAGCCCTCTGCAACCCTCCAGGCCAAAAAAGAAGGATCTTATCCAGACTGAGTCTAGGAATGTGCTTGATTTTCCATAAAAACCACTCAAGGCAGTTGTTACACCTCAAGTCTACTCCCCTCTTAACCTGGAGGCTCCCAGAGCTCATTCCCATAAAACTACCACCAGTAACACACCAATATCTGCTATTAAGTTGTTAATATGAATTAATTCCCTCTGTGTTTTCTCTTACAGTAAAGCCTGACCCCCCCCAGTGCCAGTACGTGGCCAGCAATGGAACAGTGACCTGGACATACCCCAGAACCTGGAGCACCCCAAACTCCTACTTCCCTTTGACTTTCAAGGTCAAAGTTGAAAGCACAAAGAGCCACGAGGTAGAAACACAACATTTGGGATACAATTTTCTTGCTTGAACAGTATAAATAATTTAAGTTTTGTATGCAAGAATAATCAGCTAAAATTTTAAAAAAAAAATGGTGCTGAGCCCCAAAAGTGGCAAATTCTATCATGGCAGAAAAAGCCTTTCCCAAGTCCATGAGCAGGAAGATCCCTGAGGAAACTGAGGACAGAAAATCCTGCCCAGCATTGCATGGCTGTGTTTACTAATTCATTAGGAGGCTGTGTGGGGCCTCATGTGGGGAAATCCCAGTTTCCAAACCCAGAACCCCAGGATCTGTGACACGGATTTCCTCGTGTGTTGTTCACACCTGGGCAGCTCAGACTTTATAGGTGAATTGGAAATAGGGGATCAGTGACTCATCTGGAAGCATTTCTGTGGAGAGTCTGGCCTTTTCCCCCCGATTTCCAGTTAATTCATGGAATTAATTAATGTGTCAGTGCTAAATCTCCAATGTGGGTCCAAATTGCCCTCAGACACACAGCAGTGATGGCCTGGCTTGGAAAAGAACTGGGAAAACCACTTGACCACGGGGCAGCTGACCACTGACCCCAGTGCTGCCCTCGCTCGGTCCCACACTGAGGAAAGCAGGCAGCTGGAATGGTCATCCCAGTTTTCCAGGGGATCATCCAGAGGCACAGGGAATGTTCATCCCAGTTTTCTGTGGGATCATCCAGAGGCACAGGGCATGTTCATCCCAGTTTTCCAGGGGATCATCCAGAGGCACAGGGCATGTTCATCCCAGTTTTCCAGGGGATCATCCAGAGGCACAGGGAATGTTCATCCCAGTTTTCCAGGGGATCATCCAGAGGCACAGGGAATGTTCCCCTCTGTGGGCGGGATGCAGCCCGGACCAGCAGATGGGGCCGTTCCCCCGCTGCTCACTCCCCGATTTCGGCAGCCGTGGCTCCTCCGCCCTTTCGGGAGGGAAACTCTGGGTCTGGGGGGCTTCTGCCACCACAAACCCTCAGCGGGGATTCACACGATACTGAGGAGGAGCAGCTTCTGGTTTATGGGGTTCCCGTTCTGGGAGAAGAAGGAAAAAGAGAAAAACCCAGATAAACAAACGACCCGTTTGTTTAATGAGTGTTTAGGTTTGGGGTTTGGAGCATTTAGAACACCAAGCTCAGTGGGTTTGGGTCATTTAGAACACAAAACTCTGTGGGTTTAGGTCATTTAGAACACAAAACTCAGTGGGTTTAGGTCATTTAAACCCTCAGTGGGTCTGAGTCACTTTAGAACACCACCCTCAGTGGGTTTGGGTCATTTAGAGCACCACCCTCAGAGGGTTTGAGTCACTTTGGAACACCAAGCTCAGTGGGTTGGGTCATTTAGAACACCAAGCTCAGTGGGTTTGGGTCATTTAGAACACAAAACTCAGTGGGTTTGGGTCTCTTTGGAACACCAAGCTCAGTGGATTTGGGTCTCTTTGGGACACCACCCTCAGTGGGTTTGGGTCATTTAGAGCACCACCCTTAGTGGGTTTGAGTCACTTTGGGACACCAAGCTCAGTGGGTTTGGATCTCTTTGGGACACCACCCTCAGCAGGTTGGGGTCACTTTGGGACATCACCCTCAGTGGGTTTGGCTCATTTAGAGCACCACCCTCAGTGGGTTTGGGTCTCTTTGGGACATCACCCTCAGTGGGTTTGGGTCATTTAGAGCACCACCCTCAGTGGCAGAGGAGCTTTTCAGCTGTTTCTGCTGAGCCCAGGTTCTCCCAAGCCCCAGGACTTTGGCACCTGTGGCTGCAGTTGGATATTTATTTGATATTTATTTATCGAGGGGCTCCGTGCCCGTCCTGGTGCTTTGCTGTGGGTTCTGTCCCCCGTGCCGGGGCTGAAGGAGCTGTCCCTGTCCCCAGGAGTGTGACACCGACGAGCAGTCCATGCAGCTGCCAGCCCCCGGGCCAGCGGAGGTGTGGGTGCAGGCCAGGGACCGCTGCTACCTCTCCTCCTGGAGCGAGTGGTCCTCGCCTTGCAGGTAAGGATCCCCCGAGGGTGGGCTGCAGCTCCTGCTCCGAGGAGAACCAACAGAATTCTGATGTGAATTTACATGTAAATTACATTTCTGGCGTTATTTTGCAGATAAGCAGTGAGGGATCCAGGAGGGTGGCACAGTGCTCCTAGAGAATGCAAAGAATGAATTAGCGCAAGAACAGAAGAACAATTAGAAGAAAAGTTTGCATTTGAGATTCTTAAGAAGCCATGACTTTTTTTTTTTTTTGTAACAGTTGAATGTGATCCTGATTTTGGCAGCTCTTAAATTCCTCAGACTTGAGTTACACTTTTAGCATCCATCATGTTACATCAACATGATTTTGACAGGTTGCTGGCAGCTATTGTTATATGTCCTGCATATTATTATTGTGCCTTTATTTATTTAATATTTATTTATTTATTTGATATTTATTTATCGATCTATTCAGTATTTTATTTATTTATTTGTTAATTTATTTATTTATTGACTGGCAAGGCCAGTGGATGGCAGTTGCTGTTCAAACCATTTCATGTGTTAACTTATTTGGAAAGTCACTGCCTGAAACTGTTTGAATATTCCATTATTTAATGGTTTAATTACTTATTTATTTAATATTTATTTGTATTTATTTCTGTGGGGCTGTGCAAGCACAGAAAGCCTTGGCTGCCTGAGCAGCTGGGTGTGGGGGATCCAGGCATCCTCATCCTCCAGGACGTTGGAGGAAAGCAGGAATTGCAGGTGCAGAGCCCTGGGGATGTTTTCTGCTGCCCTGTGTCAGCTCTCTGTGCCCAGCTGGAGAACACTCCATGAGAGATCCATGGAGCTGGAGCCAACTGGGAGCACTGGGAGCACTGGTGTGAAGGCAGCTCTGAGCCTCCTCTCATCCCTCAGGAACACGAAAGGAACTGGGAGCCAGGAGCTGCATTCCCCCCTCCTGAGCAGCCTCCCCTCCTGAGCAGCCTCTCCTCCTCCCACCCCGTGGCCCTTTTTCCAGCCCCAGGGCAGCTGCAGGGCATCTCCTGCAGGGGAATTCCGTGGCAGTGAAATGAGCTCCACAGGAATGGCACAGGGCACAGGAGCCAGGAGCCCCCACGGGCCCCAGGGCAGCTGAAATGGAGCTCCCAGTGCATCAGATCCCCCAGAGGCAGCTGGGAACTGGGTTTTCTAATTAAATCAGACTTTTAGAATGGAGATTTTTGTAGCCCACTTTGCAATCGTTCCCCACCACGTGTTGGTGTGTTCAGAGAACCTCAGGGAAAACTCCACCTGTTCTGAGCTGCTGACAGAGTGAGTGCCCAGCTCTGGGAGGAAGCAGAAGCATGAGTTGAAACCTTTGTATTTTTCATGGAATCCTGGAATTGTTTGGGTTGCAAGGACCTTAAAGCTCATCTGTGGGCAGGGACAGGTCCTGCTGTCCCAGCGTGCCCAGAGCCCCATCCAGCCTGGCCCTGGACACTTCCAGGGATGGATCCTTTGTCAAAACACTGAGCCCTGACTTCCAGGAGGGCAAAATACTCTGAAATGTCTTTGAGGATTCAGGCCTTAATCTCCGATACAGAATCACTGACATGAAAGCTTTCATTGCAACCATGCTTCCTTTTTCCCAGTCTTAGCAATGGGTGGTAATTTAAGATATTTAAACATTGAAATGTGTGAAGTATCTGATATTTCAGAAAACTGCTGATGATCTACCTACAAGTCCTGTTAAAATTTATTAATATTATGTTTACATGTCTTATTTTGGCTATAAAGGCAACTTATGTGCTTGTTTACAAAGGAGCTAATAATAAATACACCTGAAAACAAGAAAATTTGGTTTATTTGTGATCTTTTAAGAATGGTTTGCGTCACTCTTCACTTTCCTACCAGAGGATCAGCCACTACTTCTGTCTCGATGTCTGCAGGGCAAATTAATTACTCCTAATTCATAATACCAAAATCCCAGCCTGTAAAACTGTTCAGGATGAGCCAGGCAAGGGACCAGGGTGTGCCAGCAGGATCTGCTGAGCCCTGTCCTGCAGGAGAGGAGAACTCTGGGCTTCTTTGTGGTCTCCAGCTTTGAACTGAGCCCACCTGACCCAGGGCTTGAGGGCTCTGAGGTTCCTCCCTGGTTTCAGAGCTCTCAGAACCTTCCTGCTCCTCAGGGTTTAAACCTTGAAACCCATCCCTGAAACCTCTCCTGAGCTTGGGCCCAGCCCAGTCTCCATTCTGGGAATACTCAGCTAAGTTTGTTGCAATGACGGGCACGGCCCGGGGAGGAAGGAGAGAACCGAACTCAGGAGTAACTAGATAGAAATGCCTTTATTTATTTACATACAGAAGAGTTTTATACTCTAAGTTATAGAAAGCCATTGGATCTTAGCTGACCACCCACCAGGGCTATTGGCTAGATCCTAAAAACACACATTTCCTAAACAGACCTTCAGTCCTACAATAACAACGTGCAAAAACACCTCACAGGTGCAAGATAGAAGAATTATTTACAAAAGCTCGCTGGCTGTTTTTCAGCTAGCTCCGTGAGAAAGTGAGAATGCTCACGGACACAGGCAGACACTGAAAAATCTCTCTGCCACCAAGCTTCCAGCATCCACATAAGTTCTGTATCCCGACAAAGCCTAAATGGATCTTTGCCTTCAGAATGCGCCTCTCTGTGCCAGGATGCCATGAAATGAGAGGGAGCTCCCCACAGAATTCCTGGCTCGGATGATGAGGGTCCAGTGAGGGAAGTCACTGACTGAGATTTTTCAGGAAAGGAACAAAGCTCAGCCTGGAGCTGCCCCTTTCTCTGCAGGAATCAGCTCCGTTCCAGGAGGCTGCTCTCTAAGGCATAAAGTCGGGTTTAATCCCTGATTATCCATTTCCTGGGCCTTCTGTGGATCCAAGTGCCTGTGAATGTCTCCTCTGGGAATTGTCATGCTCCCACCTCTGTCCAGACTGGATAAAAAGCAAAATATATTCACTAAAAAGCAAAATATATTCACTGTGTGGCTCCTTCACATTGGCTCCTGTGTGGAGCCATTCACCATGGCTCCACACACAGGAGATCATTTTCTAACATACTCTGTCCATCCAAGAAAACAATAATTGATATTTCAGGTAGTCCTTGGGCTTCTCTTCCTTCATTCCTCTCCTTGTTGCACTGAAAATAATCTGGAAACCTCTGGATAACTGTCAAATGCACAGACTCAGGCTGCACAACGTACAAAATTCCCCCCCAAAATAACCCTTTAGATGGCAAAATCCAAGCTTCTGACATAAAGTTATAGATCTAATTTTATTCCTGAGGCCCCTGTGGTGGGAGAGTCGTTGATTGTACAAACACACCAGAGTTTTCTGCTGGCCCTGCTCCTTTTCCGTGCCCCACCGATTCCTGGGAAGGGGCAGCTCCTCCAGCTTTCTGTTCATCCCCATCACTCAAGCCCTGGCTTTGGGCTCTGCTACCACACCTCCCTAAATCTGCTCTGAACAGAGCCTGACTAATTCCCCCCGGGGCTTTCTGTGGGTGCCGCTCAGCTCAAGGAATGCTTGACAAATAGAATCGCTGTCTTTAATGGGCACTAATTGGTCGCTGTAGGAATTTGCTGTTCTCCAAGAGCTTCAGCCCCTGGAGCTGGGCGAGCAGGCACTTGCTGAGAGCAAAAGGGGGAAAAGCTGGGGTCTGATCAGGGGTTCTGGGGGACAACACGGATTCCAGGTCCAAATGCTTCATATCCACCCCTGCTTGATGCTGATCTTCCTCCCACCCCTCTGCTTCCTAAGTTGTAGCTTCTCTTTTATAAATGTTATAATATTTTTAATAAAGGGAAAACCAATGCACGTCCTCCAACCTTGTTGTGAGCCATGAAAAAACCTTATGAGCCCTTTCTTCAAATGTCACTTTGGTTGACTTTGGTGTGACAGAACTGCAAAGTCCAAACACCTGGAAATTGCGTCTTAAGGCGATTTAAGATCAGTCCTATTCAAAGCCCATTCAGGGGAAGTGTTGAGCCGTTAATGCTTTGGTTTTGTGAAGAATCAACTCAGAACCATCAATGGTCTGACACCGAGGAATGAAAGGCTCCTGAGCTGCCTGCAGGATACCAGGAACCACTCCTGGCACGGAGTCCCAAGGAGATCAGGAGACACAAAGGAAAACAAAGATCAGCTCCAGCCCTTGCACAGCGTGTTGGGTTTATTTTTAATTTCTGCAACAACACGAGGCCTTCAGCAGGGCTCTGGGCTGGCCTGACACCTGCAGTGCTGAAGAAAAGCTCCTTTGATCTTCCCAAGGCGTGGAAAGGAGACCTCACCTTCCCCAGGCAAACACCCAAAGGCTTTGGCACGGCCCGAACAAAGGCAGCCCTCGCTTCTCAAAGCCTGCGTTGAGCAAGACTCCCAGATGTGATGCTTTAATTGCGCCTGGGCGGACACCCCAGAGCCACCCACCTGCCTGGGGCCGGGGATGGAAACACCCCGTGATCCCGGGGAGGGGAGGGGAGGTCCCACCGTGCCGCAGCCCGGGCTGGAGCCTCCCTCCGAGTGACAAAATGGGCTTTTTTACCTTCCCAGGCGCTGTTTGTCAGCTCTCTGGATGCCCTGCATGGGAGGCTCTCCACGGACGAGTGGGAGCAGGTTCCTCCTCTGGAATGCAGCCAGGGAACATCCTCCCATGCACTCAACTGATGACCTGCTGCTGCAGCATTTTTGGCATCCCAGTGGTGCTTCGACCAGGGCTCCAAAACTAAAAGCAATCTAGAATTGGGAATAAATAATAATAAGGAAAATTTTCTTGCCCTCAGAAAAATGCACACTAATATTTTACCACATTTAACACCATGGAATTGCTTTTTCTTCTTCAAAAGTTCAACTTGGAGGGATAAAAATTTGGGAAAAAACCAAGATATAATGGCAAAGGTAGAAAATTATGAGAGTTCCACAATTAACTTACAGGTATTCATAGGTTTGCTGATGAAGTCCAAATTTCACTCACAATTCTTCAATAGAAACCATTTATTTACCATATTTACCCTAAATTTCAGAATGAGTTCAGCAATTGGGCCTTACTGACCCAGCTTTGGGAAGCAGCTGTTCCCACACAGACCCGAACCCCTGTTTTCCAAGGAACTTCATTTCTCCCCAGGAGCTCAAATCCTTCCATTGTGGTACTTTACTGCCCATGTTTGCTTTGTCAAACGTTCATTTATGAGGTCAAAGACACCACAAGGCCCCTGAAAATGCCAGCAAGGCTTGACATTGTCCTGTGGGAATGGCAGAACCAGTTCTGTTGGAATGGCCCGTGGAGGTCACCTGGATGCCCACGCCCTCCGTGGCCACTTTAGAGCAGACCCATTTCCAATATCTCCAGTGATCTCTGTGGATAACCCATCCCTGTGTTTGATTCCTCTCGTTGTGAAATTTGTTTTGCTCCCGTCTAATTGGAATTTCTCTCCCTGCAATTTGCTGTTCCCTCTTCCTTTCACCGTGCAGCTCCAGGAGGGCTCCAGCTCCCATTTCCTCTGTCGACAGCGAGGCTTTGCCTCCTTCTCCACACGGAGCCAACCCCTTCTCCCAAGTTTTCCTCCGTGTTTCACCCCCTCAACACTCGGTGCTCCCTCACTGGCTCCGATCCCGCATTTCAGTGCCTTTCCCTGCCAGGGAGCCCGGAATTGTCCAGAACAGCAGCTCCAGCCTCGCCAGTGACACCTTGGGAGGTTCTGACTGCAATCCAGGTGCAGAGCTGGAGCTGCACAGCTCCTCCATGAGCGGAGCAGGGTGCAGAGAGAGGTGTGTGTTCCCTGAGAGGGATGGGATGGGATGGGATGGGATGGGATGGGATGGGATGGGATGGGTGTGGGGCTGCATCCCACGGGACACTGGGAGCACTGGCCTGGGGCTGTTTCCTCATTCCAGCCTCAGGGACCAGCGGGATCTGTCAGGAGGCAGTTTTAGTGTCAGGACATCCCTGAGAGTTGTGTGAGCTCAAAACTCTTCAGATTAGGAGGAACTTCCGGGATGGTTTGGGTTTTGTGCCTGTTGCCTAATTGCTCATAATTGTCCATCAACCAAGGACGTGTCCTGAATACTCCCCACGAGTTGCTGCACGTTCCTTGCCAGGCTTTTCTGCAGAAAAGCTCCCCAGAACACAAAGTCACCGACAGCCCCAAGCAGAGGGATCCAGCCCAACCCCAGTGTAAACCCCACCCTGCCTTTTGGCATCTCAGCCTCACAGGAACAGACGTCCAAATTAAGGAAAAAGAAAAATTTAGAACAAAACCACAGAAGGTGGTAAATTTTATTTATTCAAAAAATAAAATTCCAGGCGTCCAGCTCCAACCAGATCTTTGCCCATCCTGGAATTTGGATTTGATGGCATTTATGTTTTTCATCCTGTTAAGTGATGAGAATTTAAACATTTATTAATTACCTATATTCTTTAAAGACAAAATTATTCACGTCCCTCTTGGGATGAGTTAGAGGGGCCCAAGGTTTACTTGACCTATTGGAATCTTTTCTGTAGGAGCTTCCAGGCCCTTGTTTTACTGGAATGAGCACCTCTGACCCCAATCCTGCAGGGGGAGAAAGCCCTGGGCTACCCTGCAGTGAGGGAAGGGGATCACTGAAAAACTGGGAATTGTGGTGGTGTGCAGGGATTTCTCCTGTTGAGATTTTTGCACATTTAGATGGTAAATCACTAAGAGAAAAAATTCTGGCAGGATGGGTTGAAAGCGAACTATCACCTCCAAACTCCACATTACTCTGGATTTATGAAAATTAAGCCTCAGATCTGAGTGTCCCGTTGGGACTCCCTCATGGCTCTGTTACAAAAGACAGAAATTGCTGCCTTTTGGTGAAGCCACCAAGAAATGCTGGATTTGTTTAGGGAATCGCTGGTGTTGTGCTGGAAGCAGGGCAATGGGAGCAGGCAGAGGAATCCCTCTGTGTGTCCATGGCTGGGCAGGAGCTCAGGGGATGCTCAGGGGTGGGAGCTCCTCTCTGCTCCTGGCCAGGCAGTGCCACGGGGAGTCTTTGCTGCTTCTCTCCCAAAACCTTGGCTCTGATCCCACACTGGGGACAGCTGAAAGGAAAAGGAACCCTGGGGGACGCTCTGGGCTGGGTGGGAAGGGCTTCAAGCAGAACACAGAGCTCCCAGAGCAGCTGAAGGGCTCAGTACATGGCCACAACCAGCTCAGCTGAAACGACAGCTTAGAAACAGCTCCAAAATGCCCAGAGAACAAGAATGAAGCCCTTATGGGATGAATCTCCTGGCAAACACCCAGCCAGGATTATTTTTCCCTGGGAACTGCGTTCAGCTGAGAGTCCCCACGGCAATAACAGAGCACCCACCCCTGAGTCAGAGCCTGGCTGCCGGGGCTGGAACAGTTAATTAGGCTGGGTTTAGGCAGGAACAATCCCTGCTCCATCAACACGGGACAGCCGGCCCTGCCCCGTGCCCAGGACACATCCTACTGACTCTGCCCTGGGCAACACCTTCCCTAATTACCTGCACGGCGATTTCATCACCGGCTCCTGGCTATAAACTGCTCCCACACGCCATGGCCACACTGGGGACACCGCGGGGACACCGTGGGGACACCGTGGGGACAGCTGAGAGCGGCTCTGGGACAGCCAAGGGTCGGTGTTTGCCATGAAGGTCGTGGGCACCTTGGCGCTGCTGGCAGCTCTGTGCCTGGCACGTGAGTAAATTCGTGATTCCCCTTGGGCTTCTCCTCCTGCCCAAACGCTGGAAGGTTCTCAGGTGGCTCCTGCACGGGGCGCGAGGGAGAAAACGGAATTTGCTACTTAAACTCCTGTTATTTATCGCCATAATGATTTATTTTTATTACCCAGCTGGGGCTGGAGTGGAGGGAAGCTGCTCCTTGCTGGGTGTAACTCAGAGCTGTGTTCTGTGACTCAAAGGAACTGTGAAGCCTCAGAACCGCCTGGTTTTATCTATTTATCTTGAAATTTCTGTCTGAGAAGGGAGCTGGGAGCTGGTGAGGTCCTTCCCCTGCCAAACTGACCAGGGGACAGCTGCTGATGCTCAGGCCACATTAAACAGTTGGGAATCACCTCTTTTTAACCTTATTTTACCAGACTGCAGGGAGATTTGAGGGACAGGCTGCTCTAAAAAATGGGGATCTGGGAGGAATTTCTTCAGCCTTTACTTGGCAATTTTATTTGTATTAAAAACTTGCAGTAAAAATATATTTTTAGAGAAAAATAAATGCATTTAAAAGAACTGAAAGACCCCACACCTCTGCAAGTAGTATAGAAGTTTAAAAGCCTTATGAACATTAAAGAAGCAAAATAAAATACTAAATGCAAAATTATGAAAGGGAAGAATCTTTTGAGTAGCTCTGAAAAGGCTGCTTTGAAATTTGTCTCAACCCCCAAATTCTTATAAAAAACAACAGTTTAAATGAAACGTGATGGAAATAATTCATTCAGCGTTTCATTAACTGCAGGAAAATAAATAAATATTCCTTCCATTAGAATTCCAGGAAATCTCTTCCTTGAACTTTCTGGTTTATCTTGTCTGCTTGAAAACCTCATGAATCAACACTTTTTGAGCCACGCCTTTTTGCATTCACTCCCGTGTGCAGAGTGGCTCCTAAAAGGTTACCAGAGAAAAAATAACATCTGAATGTTCAGGGGGAATTGGAATAAATCGAATCCAATTCCAGAGTAAGGAAATCTCGGTCAAATCTCAGGTGACAGAGATGGAAACTTGACCTGGAGCTTTATTTCTGCTCATTTTCTTTATCCTGCACAACTCTATTTGACGTGAGCATGTAAAGAGGTTTATGAAAGGAAGTTTTTGTGGAAAGTTGAGTCTTTAAAGATCAAAAAAAGCCAAATTTATTCTGAAAGACAAGTGCTAGAGCTCTGCTCCAGAACACATTCCTGCTCCTTCTGCACAGAAATCTCTCCCTGGGAACTTTTACTCCCTGCAGCCCCAGGATGATGATTATGGGACAGCAGAGGGACAAACACATTCCTAAAGAAAGCAAGAAATGTGTCAGCAGCATGGAGCCACGCCAAGGAGCTGATTACTTTCTGGGAGGTGTAATTAGCATTGTTTGGAAGGAGCTGCTTGAAGCCCGACCTGAGGACATAATTCTCTTTGAGAGTAATGTGCTAAAAAATAGGAGCCAATCAGCTCAAAATCCGTATTGAAACAAAGGAAACACTTCCTAAAGTGGGATTATGAGCCAACTTGTATTAGCATTGTTATTGAGAGTTAACATTGTATTTTAATCCTCATTATTGACAGAAACCCCAAATCTGAAAGGGACATGTGGCTTGCTCACAGCCACATGCAGCTCTTGATAAACTCAGGAATTAAACCCCAGTCATGCTCAACCACCAGCTAATCCTGAACATTAAATTTAATATTGACTCCTGGGTTTTGTGGTGAAAAACGGAACAATGGCTCCGTTCCCTCCTCCAGCAAAGGCGGTTCCAACAGGTGACAGAAGTTTCTAAGGTAAATAATGCACCAAAATCCACTTGTTCAATAGGTTCTGACACCTGGGCCTTATTAAACACTGCAAAGCTCTGTCAGTATTGACATTTAAGGAGGTAAAAGATTCAGTGTTGCTGAGTGAAGTCATCCTGCTTTGCACCTCAGTGTTCATTAACTGTGGTTTTCTTTTCTCTTTGTGAGTCAGTTTCCATTGCAGATGCTGCCGAACAGAATGAGGTGAGTGATTTTAATTTTTCTGGATTAAAATAGATAATATGAGGTCAGAAAATATAACATAATAACATGAGGTCAGAAAATAAACATGTTAAACTTTAATTAAATGCTGTCAATTTATTGAGATTTCATTGAAAAATCCCTGAGTTTGGGATATGGGGTTTCCACAGAGCTTCCCTGACAACCTCCAGATGTTTTCACCTCTTTGGCATTTTGGGCAAAAAATTGGGCAAGGACAAATTTTAAGCCAGAGAAATCTAGATTAAAAAAAAAAAAAAAAATTTGATAATGACCCTATAAGGCTTTTTTGATGACTTTTAGGTCCTAAATCAGGTACCTGCAGATTTTAGTTCTGAGTACTCTGGGGTCAATGTCTTGAAGAAATGAGGCACCAAGGAATAAAAATCCTTGTGGGGTGAGCAGAAAAGCCCTGGCAGAGTGGAGAGTGGTGGGGAGTGAAAGTTCACCATCACGCAGAGCTGGGCCCATGCTGGTATGAACCAGGAGGAATTTCTCCACGGAAAGGGTGCTCAGGCATGGAAGGGCTGCCCAGGGAGGTGGTGGATTCCATCCCTGACGTGTCCAGGGAAGGCCTGGATGTGAATTCATCCCACCTGAATTTACTGTTGTGGTCAGATAATAAAAACTCCTCTGGAGCTGGGGAGGGAGGGGCTGTGTTTTTCCAGGACCCCACTCCTGCTCGGGCTCTGCCACAGGCAGCACCACGCACACCTCTGGTCAGAAATGTTTCATTTTTGGAGTTTAGCCTCTGCTGATAGAGGGGGTGACGCCTCGCTGGCTGTGCTGCTCCACAGCATTCCCAAAGCTGGGTAATTCCGTTATTTCTGGGAATGGGGCTGTGGGACCCAAGGCTGCCCTCGTTCCAGGTGGACTGCAGCGAGTACACGAGGCTGGAGAGGGGGAAGCCCATCTACTGTGAGAGGCTCTACCAACCCTTCTGCGGCTCCGACGGCAAAACCTACAACAACAAATGCTCCTTCTGCAAGGCTGTCCTGTGAGTACTCAGCTGCCAGGCACCCCGGGGCAGCCAACAGCTGGCACTGGCTGAGTTATCTGGGATTTACCCTCCACTGAAGTGCTGGGAGTTTTAGGGTTGTTACTTCTCTGCTCCTTTGCTTTACCTCTACACAATAATTGTTCCTCCCACCAATGATGTCCAATTGGTCTAAAAAAACAAATGATGGTGATGTTTGGGTGAGAACTTCTTATTCCGGCAGGAAAACTGGGAAGTAAGAAATGACCCAAGTATTTGTGTGGGGAAATTCCAGCAGAAACTGTGAAGCTGGACAGTAAAGGGAAGAGTCCAATGAGCAACACAGGCCTGACAAAGCACCTGCACCCAACTCAGGTCACAGAGTGGGGTGGTCACTTCACATTCAGAAGTGGTCCTGGAAAAATCTTGATTTTGTGGATAAAATACTTAATTTTTAAAGGAAGGCTGTTCACAGATCAGTGCCCTCATGTCTGCTGTGAATGCTGATGGTGTTAGCAAAGGGTTTCAGAGGGATTTTGGTGGAGTTCTCTGTGCCATGTCCATTCCTTCCCTTGCAGGAGAAGCAGAGGAGCCCTGCACGTGAAGCAGGCAGGCGCCTGCTGAGGAGCTCTGCTGAGAGTGCTGGGAACAGCTCACACTGCCCCATTCCCGGGATTTCCTCCGTCCTGCCCCATTCCCGGGATTTCCTCCATCCTGCCCCATTCCTGGGATTTTCTCCATCCTGCCCCCTTCCTGGGATTTCCTCCATCCTGCCCCATTCCCGGGATTTCCTCCACACTGCCCCATTCCCGGGATTTCCTCC